>CM039136.1:15675258-15901299 GCA_022036555.1 Microstegium vimineum | reverse complement strand
GCTTGTGTTAACCGAACAAATGCAATAAAGTAATTATTATTCATCAAATGACAATGCATATTGGGACAATGTAGCTTACGAGATTCTCCTATATGACTTCGACTTTTAATGGCTAAAGCCTTTTACAATTAACAAAGAGAATTTAACGTGGAAAAGTTTTCATTTAATATGAGAACACAAGCCAACAAAAACCAAATTAACAGAGGTGGGCATGTCTCGGGATCGCCTTTGTAAATGGTTAGGTGGCTGCCTCTATTAATCATCGACTTAGAGAGGTGGTCGTCTTAGGACATCCATCTCTATACATAGATTTTTAGAGATATAATTTCCTCATCTGAACTCTAAATCGGACAATCTGATCCTGATGGGTGAAAAACAGTGGTGGTGTCTATCCTTCAATTTGGAAAACTTCACAAAAAAAACTTGGCTGCTAGATATTTTTTTTCAAAATTACATTTTTCTTCATCTGAACTCCAAATTAAAAGGTCTCTATATATTTTTTCTATCATTATTACTAGAGCAACACAACAATTAGGTCTATTATGCATTTTTGACAAATAAAAAGTACCAAAACAACTTGGCAAGTTTGACAAACCGACTCACTTGTAAGTTTTGACACCAGCTATTTTTGCCCATATTTTTCTATCAATAGATATACTCGGTATCTTCACCAGGATTTTTTTAATCTACGTGTCTGCCTACTTTTATAACCAGAAAACATAATGTCAATCAAAAAGATAAAAAAAGAAACTAATATAGTAATAAATACTAATGGGTTGTTCGATCCATGAGTAAAGTTGGTATTGATATCATATTGAATGTCGGAAGGACTAAATCTGAGCTAGTCAAATTCACAAGACAAATCTATTAAGTCTGTTATTGTAATTATAGACTAATTAGATTTAGTAGATTGGTCTTGTAAATTAATTTTGTAATTAATCTAGGTTTAGTATACTCTATAAAAATTAGTGTTAAATTAGGAGGAGAAGGCAACGTTTACAGGTACCCGGTACCCTGGATCTCTGCAGAATTCGAGAACTCAGCCTCCGCACCTTCCTTCTTCTCCGTGGCGTCGCTTATAAATATCCTCGTCGCATTCCCATTTGCTCTTCCATTTATTTCATCCGCTTCAGCTGCCTTTCTCCGCCAAATAACCCCCGAAAAGCAGGACAGGCGAGACCTGGAGGTGGAAACCTAGGGTTAGGGTCCCAGCTCCGCCGTCGCCTGGGCGAGTCAAGAGATGGCCGCCCCTGCCCCCGCCGGCGCAGCCAGTGCCGCCGCCACACCGTCGCCGTTTGCGGAGCTCGTCAAGGGCCCCTCCGGCCTCGAAAAGATCGTGCTTCGGGGCGCTCGCAACTGCTGTGCAGAGGTACGCGATCTCGGCCTCGCCCACCCACCTCCGATACCTCTCGTCGTTTGCCTGGCTGTGCATACGACTGCAGTGCGCTGGGCCGCGATTCGTTTCTATTTCGGTGCAGGCGGCGCAGATCCGGTGGGAATTCTGCTGATCCACGGGGGGTTTGGGCGGAATTGATGAGGTTTTTGGTGTTCCGGTTTGCGATTTCGCCTGTCCGTGCCCTGTACTTGTTCTATCGTTGTTAGCGCATTGCATGATCCGCGTGTTGCGGACTTAGGAATCGAAGGATTTAAGTTTTCGCGCAAATTTTTTAACCTTCCAAATTTGCTCTAGGAAGCAGTATAGCGCTGGGAGGATGGGTGGTCAGTGTTTCACAGCAACCACTAGGATTATTTGTCCAACGTTTGGGTGCTCCAATATAGTGTTAAGTATTAGGAAAGTAGAACTGAAGGACGTGTTTTTAGTGGTAACACCCGATTTTATAGGCCTGTAGGGGCCATTACAATTTGTTCTTCCATGTTATACTTACATTATGGACGAATGTATCCATATATGTTATTGTTATTTATTTATCAACAAAATGATCTATCTGAGTAATATATGCCATCTAGTTTCTTCTTGGTTGGTTTAGTTTTTTTTTAATATATATATAAGGTGTGCATAGTCAAATCTTTTCAACCCTGTAAAATCTGCATTACAGATCAGTTGAATGTGACAGTTCTGTGAGTTGTTGATAGTATTTACATTCTTTTGGGCCTATTTTGGAATGGCAAAATGGAACAGCGAGTACTATAGCCATTGGGTACAACATGCAACCAGTGTTTGACTACCATGTCCAATGTTTTTATTCTTATTATGCTTTGTTTTCAATTTGATTCTAGTATTACTAGATAATAAATTCTGTACTGTTGTTTAGATCTATCTTTATGGAGGTCAAGTAACATCATGGAAGAATGACAATGGGGAAGAGCTGCTCTTTCTCAGCAACAAGGTAAATACTCCCTTTTATGGTTGCAAGTGACATTATCAGTTACATGGATAAAAAGTTGTGTTGTACAGATATCTATCTGTTTTGGATTTGGAAGTTACCTTTTCTTGACACATGTCGTCTGGTTTACTGGTTGTCTTGATTTTTTGTATTGCTGTCCTTGTTATTCTGTGTTACTTTCACTTAAATCCTGGAATAGTCGACTTGTACATCAATTTTTTGTCTGATTAACTTTTTTGTCCTCAAAGTTGAGGCCAGTTTGATTATTCTTTAGCTTTAGTGTTAGTTTTGCTGTATTACTGCAGTGTTGAACATATATTGATGCCTACATATCATCCTTGATTCCCTATGAATTTTGAAATTATTCTTTTGCAGGCTATTTTCAAACCTCCAAAAGCCATTCGCGGTGGTATACCAGTCTGCTTTCCCCAAGTATGGTAACCATTATCTGTAATGCTTTATCCATGTCCATCCATCTTCTAGTCCTCACTGAAATGCACAATGCAGTTTGGAACACATGGAAATCTTGAACAACATGGATTCGCCAGGAACCGATTTTGGACTATTGACAACAATCCACCTCCTTTACCAGTAAACCCTGCTATTAAAGCTTTTGTTGATCTGATTCTAAAGCCTTCTGAAGAGGATTTAAAGATCTGGCCTCACAGGTTTGTTTACATCACAGGGTGATCACTAGGTTTTGTCTCAATCCGATATAGCACTCATGTGATTGTGATGTCTACTTGTTATCTTGTTAACAGTTTTGAATTTCGCTTGAGAGTTGCTCTTGGACCTTCTGGAGATTTGAGTCTCACATCACGAATCAGGAATACCAACACAGATGGAAGACCGTTCTCTTATACGTTTGCATATCACACATACTTCTCTGTCTCTGACATAAGGTATCTTTGATGTTTCTCCTTCTCAATTTCTTTTGAATAGTTAGTTTTCTTATGAACTATTTCATTCAATATGCTTTGGCATTCTCTTTGGAAGTGGAAGATAAAAGATTTATGGTTTTGCGCACCTGTCAGGTTTCTGATGGGTTTGACTTTCTCTATCTTGTTATGGAAGTTACTTTCCAAGGCTGTTTGCAGTGGCTGTTTTAATTTATTATTATTATTATTGCTTGATGTTACTATTTTATATATCAGTGAGGTGCGTGTCGAAGGACTGGAAACAATGGACTATCTTGACAACTTGAAGGCAAAGGAGCGTTTCACAGAGCAAGGCGATGCTATTGTTTTTGAATCAGAAGTAATTAATTAGCCCATATTAAACATTAATATTGGAAATCAATATCTAACTGTTTTGATTTTTCAATGTCAAGGTTGATAAAGTTTATCTTGCTGCACCCTCCAAAATTGCTATCATTGATCATGAGAAGAAAAGAACATTTGTGGTGACAAAAGAAGGGCTTCCTGATGCTGGTAAGCAGGATTTGATTGTAAACCTTTTACTCTGGTGAACCAATTCAACACGGTTGCTGCAATGTACATCATTCTCTTAAATATTTTGCTGGCTTCTATAGTTGTTTGGAACCCTTGGGACAAGAAGGCAAAAGCAATGCAAGATTTTGGGGATGCAGAATACAAGAGCATGCTGTGTGTGGAGCCTGCAGCTGTTGAGAGGCCTATTACTCTGAAACCTGGTGAAGAGTGGAAAGGAAGGCTAGTGCTCTCAGCGGTTCCTTCGAGTTACTGTAGTGGACAATTAGATCCATTGAAGGTCCTTCAGGGTTGAAAATCCTCACTTTCTGCATCTTGTACAGGTGATGCTCTGATTGTAATAATTTGGATGCATTGCATATGCTTGAAGCCCTGCTCTTATGGATGCCGTGCATAACCTGCTAGGAGGGATTTTAATTATGGCCACTCATGTTTTTGGTTAACAAAAATCTGGGTTTCTGGTTTTTTTGAATTTATATGAATTGCTTTAGGATTATTTTAGGCTAATTTGGCTGCATGGATACAAATAAAAGTTGCTTGCATGGTGGGAAGCTAATCCAAGCCCTGGGCACATACTTGGTCCTTCCCCAAAGCAACAACATTAACTACATATTCAGTAGCCTAGGACTAGGATCATATCTGTGTCAAAGAAGTTTGTTATTTGTCCTTCAAATATTTACATTTCAAATTCGATTGTCATTTGACCAAACATTTTGAACAGAATTTCTTGAATTTGTGAAAGTTGATAATTTCATATGAGCAGCTAAAGTGAAATTCGAGTCGATATGTAGCATGGCTGTGCATAAATGTTTCACTCACATATGGCATGGCTGGAGTTGCAATCAACTATGGTTTTACACAAAAAAAACTGAGTTGCAGAATGTGCTGGAAAAGTCAATTATAAACTTTGTTATAGAAAATATAGAGTTTGGTTTGGTTTGGGTCTTTGGGAACAATAAGTTCAACTATGCTTAATTCTTATTTGCTTATTATGTGGGCCATACCATTTTTGTGATGGTGCTACCTTCCCAGACAACAAGGGCCTGTTTGGTTTGATACTTGAAAATTTTGCTTAGCATGGATTTTGGATGCTTGGGGTCAGAATTGCTTGCCTGGTGCCTTCCAGGTTTAAATCCGAACAGGCCTGAATCCCTACACGTCTTCATTAGTCTGGAATTATCAGAAAATAAATTCACTTTGACCAAGTTTATATATAAAAATGCACCAGTATCAAATTAGTTTTGTCAAATTTTTTTCATGAAATATGTTTTGATAGTGCATTTATTTTTTTCTTGTAGATGCTAATGCATTTTTGTATGTTTTGGTTAAAGCTAAAAGTGACGAATAAGGTTTGTCCAGGTGGAGTCAACAAAACTTTAGTGTTTAAGTATGGTCACCAAGTATTTGTTTGAAAAGTTGCCCTGTATTTATTGAAGCCATAACTTTTTACTGCTAGATAGTGCTTATGTTTATGATCCTCACTAATCGTGTATTGCTTTCTGCAGAAGTTCATTGCCCTTACTATTTGATGCTGGGCTGGCGTCAACGCCGCGTCGTCCTTTTGCCATATCCTCCCCCTATATTTCTTGTCCTTTTTGTATCTAGAATTTGAGTGATAGGTTGATTCCGAATAACAGTCTGTGCTTTGAGCTTAGGATTGGATCATCTCATCGGTGATACCACTGGACAAAATACTGGCATACGTGTCAGTTTTATAAATCATTTCTGGGCCGCATAAATTCTTTAGCATTATGTTTTGGTGCTTCCTGCACAGTAGATCATGTTTCGGAACTGGTATCATCAACCTTCTAGTGTAGGACACTGCGAAGTTTAAGATGGATTTCCTCATTTACCATCTTGTCTATGAGGTTTCGATTAGGTTATGTGATGCGGTTAGCCCTTGGAACTTACCAGTATGCAACTATGCATGTTTTGGAAAGCAATTCTTATGTGATTGATCTTGACGTGAAATCGATGTCTTTATGTCTTTATATGGATGTGAAAGAACTCTGTTCTAAATTATAAGCATATAATTTTTTCTAATTCTATGAATTCCCTTGGTTTTAAATTATAGTTCATTAGACTTTTTTTAACTATAATAAATTTGACCACTTGTTTTATTCTAAAAGTTATGAAAATATAGTTAAAATTTAAATAGTTTTTAAGAGCTTTTATTAATAAAACAAATTTTTAAATAAGATGAGCCGTTAAATTTGGGTTTAAAAGAGTAACGAATTATTATAAATTGGAACGGAGTTGGTATTAAACATATATTATGTCTGAAGATACTAAAAAATGATGTATCAAAAAAAATGTTTAGAATGGCTTACAATTTAAAATAGTCATCACACACACACATATTATAGCAAAATGTTTTATATCTAGAAAAGTTAAGAGACTTGTAATTTGAAATAAGGTGAGTGGCCTGACAATAACAAACATCTGATTCAGAATAGGCCGTGTCTGGAACTGAGTGTTTGAATGCCCGCCGTGTCTCGAACTGAATGTTTGAATGCCCGCAGCAGTAGTGTGGTGTGGAGCTGGGAATCTGGGATTAGTGCACGGTTGATGGTGGAGTGTTTTTTTTACAACAGTTGATGGTGGAGTATTTTTTTTACAACAATTGATGGCGGAGTGTTGGATGGTGGTTGTTGCGCGTTGAGGGGCTTGGCGGATTGTTTTCCTTTTTTTTTAATAAAAACTAACTCTCACGGTTCTGGAACAATCAATTACAGAGAAAAGTAAAAAATTATAACCCCTTTAGTAGCAATTATTTATATAGTATGCAAATTTAAGGCAAATTTGCATCAATACATTTATATTTAAAATCCCTATGAGATGATATTAATATTTCAGTATATGACAATATATTTTAAGAAATATTATGGACCAAAATATATTTAGTTTTAACTTTTTTCTGATCAAAATTTAAAACACAATTTGACATAGAGAGAGTAATATTCAGATTTTTTTTCTTGACATGGTAATCTGACGATTTCATTCGCTTTGCATGCACACAATGGTACTAGTCCTGTGATGCTAGTGGCTATTTTTGATGTTAGAAATGATTTTGGAGATGATCATGTATCTCTTTGGTTGTGTTTAGCTCCAGAGGAGCCTTTGCACGAGAATGCAATTGTACGAGCGGGTACAGGCTAACGGGATACACTTTTAAATCGAGCTTTTCTCTAGCTAGGCCTGGTGGATACAAGATGAGGATGATGAACCTACGTGTCCGTATCATAAAGCAGACATGATGAATCTACTCATGCAGCCAAATAACATATTAGTTTTTTCATCCACTCGTATAACGTCAGCAAACACTTTCTTTTTAAAATAGAGTTCTATTAAGCCTACATCCCCTCATCTAGGATAATACGATGCAATCCTTGTTCTGCGACTAAATATATCCTATCTTTCTGGGGTGTAGCAGTGCCTCTCTGATCAAGAGTTTTGGAGCGCTTTACGTGTGCGAATATTGCCATCGCGTCATGTGTGGTGTGTTTGTCTTAGAAAGCACGACTGCATTCTTTAAAGAAATGTAAGTTTTTCTTTTGAGAACTTTAAAAGAAATTCAACACGAGGATTTCCTAGAAGGTCACTCATTCTAGTACTCTCGTCCAAACACGTTTAACTTTGGAGTTGGATCCAGTGCTTAAGTGCTGGTAAATGTAAGCTATGAATGTGATAACATGATTATCAATTTCGGCAATCTACTAGCTGAAGTGCCAACTTTGGAACCATGTTCTTTGTACTAGCAACATGCAGATCAACATTTTGACTATTTGAACTTTTGAATTTCACTAGGGCTACTGAGGAAAGGTGGTGCACAGGAAACAAGCTAAATATAGTGCAAACCTAAATACACACTCTTTCATAAAAAAAACATACTTTCGTCATTTGAAACACTGCACACCCATAGTGTGTCCTTATTGTTGTGAAAGTTGAGATATAGATTCAATCTATAGAAACATTCAGGCAAACAATAACAAAATATGAGCCCATGTGTATTAGAAGAAGAAATTTCTGAGAATTTATCATTATTGTATATGCATCTAAGTTTTTTTTTTCATTTTTGCATGAATTTTTTGGGATTGTGTTTGAATATTATGTTTTATAACAAAGTTTATATATAGAACCACTATGAATATGCATCATTTCAAATTTCCCAAATGATGAAAGGATAATTGTTTAAAAGAGTTTATATGTTTACATCTACTAGGAGCCCGTTGTCTATATTCATGACAAACGCCTGGAATTCACAAGTACTCTATTTTCTAAGTTAACCTTCTAACTTTGACCAATTTATACAAATGAACCACCACCTATAACATAAAATTAGTTTGATTAAACTTCTCATGAAATGCGTCACCATCATATATAGTCCATTTATTTAAACTTCTGGGTGTTTATATATTTCTATGAAATTTATTGAAAGTAAAAAGTTTGCTTGACAAAAAATCAAAGTGATCAATAACTTGGAACAGGGGAAATATCCCTGCTAAGTTTTATTCAGCAACAATTTGCTTTTAAGGCACAAAAGAAATTCAACGACAATAAAATTCTTTATATAAATTTTGAATGGAAAATATGCTAGAAGTTCCAATTTACAAATCTATCTCAAAAGTGGAGACTACAATCATGCAATTGAAAGAAATCAGAAAAACACTTGCAAAAAATGTGTGGCATTTCGAGTGGGTGCTGAAAGTGGTGAAAGGGGCTACTGTGTGACTGCTGGTGCGATTGATGTTTCCATATTGTAGGATCGATACTAGGACAAGTTGGTATGGTGGAGATTAGAGATTAAAACAAACATATGTGTTTTATATGTGTTTTTATATGAGTAAGTCCTCAGAAATTTGATTCGATGTATTATGCCGGTACACATGTTTTAGACCTCGAATTTGTCAGTGTGTCATGCTAGTCTTCGTACACATAAACTATGTTGTTTCGGTCTAGAAACTTGTTGAGGTGTGTTACACCGGTCCTCATGGGCATTGTGCACCCCCACCCAACACAACCACCCACCTAAGAAGAAAGTACCATATAACAATAATTGTATCTAAAATAATCCATGTATATGAAATCGAATGGAAACAAACATTATATTAAAGTTGTACTTGACGTAATCTATAACTTTGTAGTTGAGAATTTTTTGTTTGAAACAATATAGAGCCCCAAAATGTTTTAAGTTCTCAAACCTAGAAAATATCAACCAACCTTAGTTGTTGCCATGATATATACAAAAGTTATTGTCCTCAATATAATCTATAACGTTTTAGTTGAAATGTTTTTTTTATTTAAAGTTGTTTAGAGTCTAAAATATATGTTTTAAGTTCACAAATTTTGAAATTTAGAATTTTCAAACCACTTTGTTTACATAGTTAATACCAAAGTTGTAGTGGTAGATTCAATCTATAAGTTTGTTGTCGATAAAATTTTAATTTTTTTTTATTTTAACTTGTTTAGAGTTTCTAATAGTTAATACTTTGACGTTTGCAGACTATGTCTTTCTAGTTAAGGTCGAGTCGTGTTTGTTAGCTATGTGTTTAAACCTAGAGTTTGTGTAACCGCCTCACCCATATCTGGTCCCCATATGAGTGAGGATCTTGTTGGGGACCCCCTATTTTTCATCTCTATAATACAATGAAACACAACTCTCCTGCATTTTTTTAAAAAAAGAGTTTCAAATATTTGTTTGGAGTTAAATGCATCGTATGTCCATTATTTTTTGGGTGTTCCATGTAGGTCCATCAACTTTTAAACAATATTTTTTGGTCTATTAACTTTTGGCTTTTGGTGGTGTGTCATCTAGGCCCATCAACTTTCAAACTACATTTTTGGATCCATTAATTTTTTTATGTTATGTCATACAGGTCCATCAACTTTCAAATTTCATTTTTGCTCTCTAAACTTTTTAACTTGTTCACCATAGATCCATACCCCTTCATACGTCAAACAACCAACCAGTAGGAATGTGCAAAATATAATAACTCCCTTACTTTCCTTACCTCTCTGCCATTCGCATCCTTGCGTGGGCTTCTTCTTTGACGACATGGACATGGGCGACAACGTGATCCAAGGACTGCGACCGGGAACTGTGAATTGAGGGGATAAGCAGGGTAGTGTACGGCCATATAGCGGAATAGGTGAATGGTGGCTGCAGCTAGTTGGCCACCGTGATGGTCTCGATGTTAGCCCTAAATCGCGTGGCCACGACAACGATGTTGTCGGACATGTCGATGAGGTAGCTGACGAGGAACCTCGCACTGACATGGCTGGGGAGAGATTGGCCAGCATCGAGGCTTTGCGGCGGGGCACTATCGAGGTCCTGCATCTTGAGCACTTAGCATGAGGTAAGTCTCTAGAACGTGTTGATGGCAATGATGAGCAGCGTGAGCGAGAGCTTGATGGAGTCTGCCACCATCTCCAATGAGTGTGAACAATGGGACATGAACCTATGGTGAACCAGTTAAAACATTTAGGGGCCTAAAAATGTAATTTAAAAGTTGATGGACCTATATGACACTGAAAGGATCTAGATGCCCAAGAGGGGGAGGGGGTGAATTGGGCTTATTTAAATTTGTAAGTGATAATTTAAAACCTAAGCAAATGCCAATTACCCCCTAGTTCCTACAAGTGTGTGAAAACTATATAAACTACTAAGCAAGAACAACTTATGCAATTCTAGCAAGCATAATCATGAATATATCGAGAACAAGAAAGTAATGTTTGAAAGTAATTGCAAGTAGTAAAGAGGGAGAAAAGAGAAGGGAGTTTGACACGTCGATGTTATGCTGAGGTATCGAAGAGTCGACACTCCCCCCTAATCCTCATTGGAGCACCCGCTCAAAGGTATGGCTCCCCCTTGATCTGCGCAAGGACCAAGTGCTCACTATGGGCTGATTCTTCGCTTCTCCGGCTCGGTGAATTGCCCACAACCGATCACAAGCAAGGTTGGGCCATCCACAATCTTTTCCGGATGATCACCAACACTCTAATCGCCACCAAACCGTCTAGGTGCTATCGATCACCAAGAGTAACAAGTTAGAACTCTGGGCCATCCACAATCTTTTCCGGATGATCACCAACACTCTAATCGCCACCAAACCGTCTAGGTGCTATCGATCACCAAGAGTAACAAGTTAGAACTCTCACTTGACTCACACAAGTCTCATGAGGTGAGTGGATACACATTTGAACTCTTGATCTCACTAATGAGGGCTCTAATATAGGGATTAACAAATCTCAACTCCTCACTAGGGCTCTTGCTCTCTCTCTCACTCTCCAAATGTCTTCAGCTAATGGAATGAGCAAAAGCAAGAGAGGAGAGCAAGGAAGCGGTATAAATACCCCCACCACAAAACATACCCGTTGGACAAAGCTGTCTGCGTTTTAAGGGGCACCGAACGCTCCAGTGCGGGTCACCGGATGCGTCCGGTGCCTGCCCAATGCCTAGTCACTGTTTGAATTAATGAGGCACCGGACACTCCGATGTCCCTACACTGGACGCGTCCAGTGCTACTGTGCACTCTTAGGTTCCTCACTGAGTGAGCACCAAACGCTAGGATGATTCCGGTGACCACCTATCGGACGCGTTCGATGGTTTTTTTAATTCCCTGGAACCTCTCTGCATAGACATCGGACGCACCCACCGGACAGGCCCCCTTGGGGACCCAGAGTCCGGTGCCAGCGTTTTGTGAGCACCGGACGCGTCCGATGACTCACTCGGGGGAGTCCGGTGCCAGACCCTCGGCACTACACTACACCGGACATGTCCGGTGCTAGTTGCACCAACATCTGGTGCTACTTAAACCCCTGAATCAAATCCAAATTGAGTTTCGTCGAAAACGGAAGTTGTTCCAAACTATCTTTGGGTCAACCTAGGCTCACTTAGAGCTATGTAGGACAAGTGTGTACCACACATACTCCATGAGACTCACCTAAGTCAAGCTACTCATTCTAACACCCCTTGATAGTACAGTCAAAGGTAAATTAAAGACCTAATCTACTCTAAGTGTTCCTTAGCTTCTTTGACACTTAGACCTAGACTATTCGCCGTCTTTGTCTCCATCCTCTGAAATCCGAAACGATATCCATCTTGGGGACATAGAAAACCATTGGTTTCCCATTCACTCACGTTATCATGACCTAACACTTTAATTGCCTCTGCAAAATATACATTAGTCATAATAACCTTGCATTGTCATTAATCACCGAAACCTTGGGCCAAAAAATCGACAAAAAAGTTAATGGACCAAAAAATATAGTTTAAAAGTTGATGAACCTGAATGACACATCACCAAAGTTAATGGATCCAAAAATACAGTCTTAAAGTTGATGGATCTAAATGACACACCACCAAAAATTAATAGATATACGATACATTTAACTCTTTGTTTTAATTTTTTAAGCATTTTAATATTTAAGATTTTTTTTTTTCAAATGATCTATGATAGAAACACGCTCTTTGTCAAAATTGTAGAGCCCTAAAACTTTGCAGTCGAATTTTTTTTCATTGAGACTCAGAAAGAGATTAAGGCTGAAATAATTTAATGGCACAAGGACCGATGTGACCCACTCCAACAAATTTGAGAACCAAAATGACATGTAATTCGTGGACCGATATTACACATCTAGACACGTTTGAAAACCAAAAAGTCTAAGAATTGACCATGCACTTTATTCTCAATATTTTTCTGTCTGACAAGTGTTCTGATACTAAAAATATATATATACAATTAGCTACACTACTCTAGCTATTGGCTTGTTCACTTGACTTGTTAGTCCGGTTAAAAATAACATCAATCAGTTTATCGCTGCACTCTCCACAAATATGCATGTTACTTTCTGTACAATAGAACCGAGCACGGCTGCAGTTGCAGCTGAAGTAGTGCATAGTGCAGATTATTTTGAGCTAATAATAACGTAAATGTTTCTAGATATCCAGGGCTTGTTTGGTTTCCACACGAAGCTCCCCAAGGCGTGACGTCTGGGGTGGAAATCAATGCCTACACATAGTGAACCAAACAACTTCTCAATTTATATATCTTATACTTAAGTCTAAATATTCAATACATCTTATCCAAATCTAAACATTTTAAGTTAGATTTTTTATGCGCAGAGCGGTGGACCAGGTAGTCTAGGTACTACATGACGCGTGAGAGGAGTTTTCGTTTTCTTTTAAAAATTAACAAATTGCACACGACATCCACAAATGAACAAATCAACCTAACCAGCGCAGAAAGCTACAAAAACTAGTAAAAAAATGGCAACCAAAAACTGCACTATTAATGCTGAATTTTTCACGTTTATACATATATAAAGATAAAGAAAAGCAGAGTTCAACGCTGACTTCAAGTCCTCAACTTCAACATCAAAACTGAGAAAATCCTTTCTTCTAGGACTTATTTTCCTGCTTCCTATAGCTTTGCTCTGGCAAGTATAGTGTGAATTGAATAGCAGTTTTGGATCAAAGTGAATAATTTGTTCTAGAACCAAAAAAAAATAAAAAAATGGTGTAGTCCTATTTGATTACAATGAACTGATACTTTTGTTTCTGTAAAGAACACTATGAGTTGATGACAGAAGCGACACATTTACAAATCGGGCACCAATTCTTTTGCTGAAGCCACTGTTGGATGCAAGTGGTATGGTAGTAATGCTTGCATGCCATCTTGGCCACCTCCACACCAGAGGAGTACTCCTCCTAGAAAAACAACATCACAACGAAATACAATAAGGTACCACTTGGTGCAGAATATGTACATCTCTTGTTGAACAAACTTTGTTCAACAAAGTATGCTATGACCTTTTTTTTGTCTCAGCAACAGGTCACCTAAATATTACTATGAATGCCCAGACTAGAGTGGTTCCTTCAGAAATCCAAATGCTCAATACATTAATAGGTTCTGAGGCATCTAATGGTACTTCGATAGGGCAAGTGATAGGATTGTACCTTTATAATTTACATCTCTAACATTGTTAGGAGTATAAAACTTAAGTATAAAAACAGTTGTATAGATGAACTAATGGTAACTGTAAGCAATGTACAGTCACAATATACGAAAATACCTGACATATGATGCATTTGATGTCACCATCCTCATGGCTGTTTGAAGTTGTGGGCATATAGAGGCTTCTCTTCAGACACTCAGAAAGTGCATCATCTGAAAGGCCAGTGTTTACAGTACCTATTCTCTCCCCAAGCGCAAGCAAGTCCTATAGCATGATGTATCCATGTCGATCAAAAGGAAAAGTCAGAGTTCCAAACAAAGTATGTGTGGGATTGTTTACATAAATATGATGGAGGCATGTCAGTAACACATTGACAGACCAAAAAATAGGTGTACCTCATAAGACATGTCATCAATGTCCATTCTCATTCCCCAATGCTGATCATTAAAGGCATAGTAATCCTCAACCTGCAAGGCATAATGTCAAAAAACCGAGATCCAAGCTAGGAGAAACCAGTTGAGCTAGGCTCACTTCCTTGCAAGGCATAATGTCATTATTAAGAACTACTGATCAGTGTTAGCAGTATGAACTGCTTCTGTCATCACATTCACATTGTTAATAAATGGCAGATTAGAAAAGCGTTTGAGATATCAATCAGAATAGTTAGAACACTAGTTCCTACAGACAGGTTGATTGTAGCAAACATGGAAGAAGGGATCATTGAAACAGTGATGACAAAGTTTACTGATGAACAAGGTAAAACTTTGAAACAAGGGAGACACTGGACTTGATGACATACCAACAGTTATGAGATACATGATTCAAATGGTTGGATTATCAACACTGTTTATGGTGATATCTATAAAAAAGACATACCTCTTCACTATCATCCACATCAAAGTGCCAGTATTCACTGGAATTATCTAAAGTATCCTCGAATGATGATATTGATCCATGCTGAAGTCTACTCCTGCGCCTCAACAAGCTTCTAGATAGAAACCTGTCTGAAGGATCTTGGTTAGAATTTCTTGTCAACACATCTTCCCTAGAGTTACCACTACTCTCTCTGGCTTTATGCATCCTCATAGCTTCTGCACCCCTTCCTCCATCCTTTCTCATTCTCGAAGCTGGCCGACATATTGATCTTGAAACCAATCGGCTACTGCTTGATGCGTTTGTTGATGATATATTAGAACTACCCAGTCCACCCAATGAGCGTTTCCTGGATGCATTGACCCTTTCTTTCGATCGAGCCAGTAGATCACACCCGGGATTTTCTTTTCGTCTTGGTATATTGTCAGTTTCACCAAAAGTACTTGATGTATTCCTACTGGTGCTTCGACCATAAGAAATACTTCCTTGAGTGGACATCCTGTTGGATTTCCTCAACACTTGTGATCTCTGAAGAGCCGATATTTCCATGGATGCTCTGCATGTCTTCCTGTCTTTGTTTGGGAAAAGCTTACTGCTGCACCCGAGGCGGGTACAACATGCGTTGGCCTTGTGGCGTGGGCTTTCTTCCCTGAAGACAAGAATTGAGCCTCCTTTGGTGACAAGAAGGCCACTGACTGTTCTCCTTCCCATGGTTTCATCCATATCAGATATTCAACTGAAATAAGAAGCAGATTAAATTAGTGAAAGTTGAACATGTCAAGTCAGCCAGGTCATACTTCAATTGAATTGACAACACAAAAACGTTTCTGAACAAATTGACTACGGTGGACAAGATTATGGGCTTATGGCACATGGAGACTGCACGCACTATCAGCATAAGAAAAACAAGCATCTTCCCTGCGTATATTAGAGAAGATATTGAACTACACATATCAAAAGGTGCAAAACTGCAAATAATGCATAACCAATAATGATGGAGAAGAGATATTCCTAAGCTTACATTACTCGATCAGAAGTATCTGATCAATGCTACTTTTGTGTGCAAAACTTGGCAGCCTTACAAGGAAGAATAAACAACTAGATGAAACAAGGTATTTCCCACATCGAGACCAAGGCATGAAAGAGTGCAGGCGAGAGGTCAAATATATAGGAAACGAAACATACAAGCTAGCTAGCAACCATTGGACAGTACTTGCTGAAATTTGCTTGCAAGAATGAAATAGAGCCCTGACAAAACTGAACCAGCACAACCAAATTGACGTTGACGTCTGTGCATGTACAAATGGGCAATCTAGCCTAATCAATGGCATATTCAAAAGTATCCCCAGTTAGGTAAATCCTATGAATATGGACTCTACACATGGATTAGGTATTGAGGTGCTTCCCACAACCGTAAAGCTTATGGGAGGATGAAAACCCACCAGAAATAAAGTTACTGGTAGCCTGGTGCCCCTCCCTCCCTCCCTTTCTAGCTGACATTATTGCCTTTTGCTGAAAGGTGAATCCACTTAAACACCCACCAGCACGCCAAGCACTGTAGATGAGCAATCGGAAACGTGATCCGTAGAGTATGTGATACATCTAAACTACGACGAAGATGCAGAAAAAGTGGAGGAAATCTAAATATTAGTTGAGACGATATAAGAGTACAAAAGCAAACAGAAATTTAGTACTCAAACGAGAAGAAGCCAGAAAAAATTCTAAAACTATCCACCCTAGTCCGATTCTGGGAATAGTTCTTCAACAGAAAAAAAAATTGGGGATTGCAAGATAAGAATCGAAATTCAGCACCTCTTGTTACAGCATCAACGAGAACACATATGATCGGCCGATTCTCCTCCGCTGATCGCGAGACCAGAAACGGTTTATGTGGCCGGAGAGACAAATAAAGCGGGCAGCAAGAAAACAACAGCAACTAATGGATGATCGAAAGGCCCGCCGCTGTTTTGGTGTCAACCAATCCCTCTAAGAAGAATCGCTGGGTCGACGGTGATAGATTGATTATTAATTCATAATTAATATAATATGATCGCACATTACATTACAAGAGGACGGCTTATATAGCCGAATATGTAAAGAGGATGCCGAGACTGGAGAACAATCCTAATACAATACAGCTCCGTCTACAGACGAAACAAGGAGAACACGACAACCAAACAAATTCGACCCAGATAATCGATCGATCCGATCGCCTGATACAAAGGGAGCTCCGATCCTCGCCGTCTAACTAACAATCAGAGGAAGACAAATCAGTTTGTTGGCATCGCCGAACCCCAATTTGAGAATTGAGATACGGACCGGCACGACAACATCTCAGATCAATCAATCGGCTCGCAATGCAATTACGCAAACTCCCACCCACAACGACACGAGGACATACAGACGGACGGACGGACGGGTTCCGCGAGGCTGATTCAATGTCTGAAAAAGAAGAGAACGATCGGCGGCTAAATAAAGCAGCGCCCGTCCGTTCCTCATCGATCGATCTCCAGCTGTCGTCATTCTAATCTAAGAACTCGGGACGACGTCGACGAGTGAGAGCAGGGGAGGAGGGAGAGAAATATCCGAACCTTCTCCGTCGCGTCGGGACTTTCCTCCTCCTCGTCTCCCTCTCTCTCTCTCTCCGCTGTCCTTGGTTCGGAGAGAAACGAAGCAATTCGGCCCGGTTGAGAGAGAGAGAGACACGTCTTCCTTCACGCCATTACAGGGAAGAGAAGAAGCCAAATAAGCAGGGTAGGGAGGAAGGTGGGTGGCGGCGGCGGCGGCGGCGGTGCCGAGCGCTGACGGGGAACCGTGGGACGCCCACTGACAGGTGGGACCTTGGGCGGGCCCGCCGCTTGGTAATGGTTCGAGGGTACGGACGGCGTGCCGGCCACGTCATGTCAAACGGATCCGTCCTTAGTGCTGTGCGAGTCGCCCGCATTTTCGTCGTCTATCTACCATTGCTTGGTTTTCATCAGTAGCACAAATGCACACAAGTAATAATATCATGATATACCATTCTCTCTCGGAGAGATAAATCCTGCTCAAATAAGCCGAGATGTTTACAGTTGCAGTGTTTGTTTCGAAATGCTCACAGAATGCAAATTTATTTTCTTGTTCCTAGGACGACGTACCGAACAATGCAGGGAACGTTTTGTCTTATACTAACCTGTGATGGGCTATTAATTTATTATACTGGCTGAATTACCACATTCTTCTAACCAGATGATCCATATGTTTCTCCTAATTATTTTCAGCAATGATATTTCTTAATTATATGATCTTGATCCACATGGTCAGCTAAACTGCCATAAATTCTCTTCATAGAAGTTATAATTCAGCCATACCGTATTAGAAGTAATTTTAAAATCAAACTTTATAATCTTTGGTCAATAGTTAGTTAAGATATGCATATACTTTTTTATGTAATGTACACATATATAAAAGTATTTGTAATAAAATTGCTCTTAAGATGTTGTTCGTGAATTACATACCATAAATATTCTGTTGTAAGATAGACTGGATCTGCTTATTCTTTTTTTCAGAATTTGAATTTTAAAAATTCCCTTGTAAAAAAGAATCCAAAAAAGGATCAGAACCCACCTTTCAAAACTTGAAATATAATACTACATTTTTATTCTTTTTGGCCTAAACGTGCAGTCAATGCAATGTGATCCATATATAACATGTTTATTACTCCGCCAAATAGTGGAGAGCCACCCAAGTCAACAAGTGACCTTAATCAATCCATATTACTGTTGTTGCATGCAAATGCTCTTCATTCAAACTAGGATGGCTAAATTCCGGTCAACAAATCTTTTTTTTTGCAAAGGTCAACAAGTCAGTTATGGCCGTTTCTGAGATGCTTCTCTTGCTTCCATTTGGACTGCATACTTTTGTCATGTTTCGCAACACGCATCAATGACGCAAATCCGCCATTGCGAAGACGTGCGGACGATGGTCACATCAATTAGAGGGTGATGAAATCAGAATTGATGGTGACATTATTACCAGAATAATCAGACAACAGTTGTGGGGAATTAGACATGGCAACATGCTTCTTAAACTGTCTTGAGTTCAACAACGATTTAGCAAACCAAGCAATAGCTTAGTTAGTTTACCTACGGTTTAAGGTAGTGGAACCTACCCACTGTTTAAGGTTCAAGTCTTGACTTGGCTTGGATGTTCACATTTCTCTTAATCGACTAAGCTATTTGGTTTGAAATTTAACATTCCATAACTTTTTTAAGTTCACATATAAATGTATCTCAAATTTATAAGGTGAGAGATGAATTTTAGTTCTATAGGTCATCATATTATGTTTCTTTTTTAACTTCCAACACACTCTTCAACTCGCTCTCCTACAATAGAAATGTAACACATAAGTATCTTTTAAATGGCCACACAATATATAAATATATTCCATATACAACCATAGTAGCTCAATTAATAAGTGTATAAATTATGATCTAAACATAAATTTAATTCCAAAGATCTAAACAGTCCCTTAATTTATTTAGGATTTAAGGACGTTTGGGTTCGAGGTTCAAGTCTTGCCTTGGCCAAGATTTTCATTTTCTGCAATGCGGCTTTTCATCTCGGCCCGTAAAATTGGGCCTTCCACATTTCTTCACCTCGGTTCTGATGCTATCCACCGCTGGAGAGCTCGAGGTATGGTTCCTTAAGAAAAAAGTTCAATTTTACTTTCTCAACTCTAGCGCGCGTTTGTTTTTTTCTCTTCGAACTACAAAACCATAATATATTTCTTTTGGATAGATATACTCATGTGGAGTTCAATAAAATTTAATTTTCTATTTTTATAATTTTTCTATGATTTACTATGATTTTTTAAAGATTAATCCAAAATAAATTAAAAACCAAACCGACACTGTAGCAAAACCACCGACAAGCCGACCAGGACAGGGAGGTAGAAAGAACGGTTTTTGAAGTTAGAGGATAAAATATTTAGGAGGGAAAAACAGACACACACCAACATTAAAAAGAAAAAATGGATTTCTTTTTTCTTCATTCCTCGAGCGCGCAGTCGCGCACCCAAACAATTCAAACTCAGTTCGAGTTATGTGTCGGACAACTTGCTATTGCAGCTAGGCTGGCCGTATGGACCGAGGTAGATGGCCGGCTCAAAGTTGGAAGATCAGGGAGTCCAGGCACAAGGAAGGAGCAGACGGGCTGAGCCCACGAGGACAAGATAAAAAGGAAATTGCACGTGAATTAAATTAATTAAAAAAAACTTTTCTATTATTATCTAGAATTTCAGTAGCTCACTCATATAAAAAAGGATTTCTGCATAAAAACAAAGAAAACAAACTACTCGACTGCAAACAGAAAATAGAATGCAACAACATCAATGCAACCAACATGTTTATACTCGCGATTCATTATTTTATTAAGAAAATAATATCCTATCAGAACTAAAATTGCAAGCTTAGGGGTGAGTGTACGTTCGTGTTGAGTGTCTGCGTTGTACTGTGTACTCTAAAAAAAACAAAAGTTGACAAAAAAAAAACTTGAGAAAATCATTAATTCATTTGTGTTTACTATTCACATCCTAAATTAAATATATAAAGTCTGAAGGATCATATGGTTGTACTATGTGATTTTTTTTAGCTTGGTTACTGGATATCACCAAGGTGTTGTTTGGTTGATAAAAGTAACGGCAATGCAAAGGAAATGGATAAACATCGATAACACGAATGGAACGATTGATTGATACTCCCTCCGTCCTAAATTATAAGACGCTCTAAGAATCTTAGAGAGTCAAACTATCTCAACTTTGACCAAAGTTATATGTCAATATAATAACATTTATGATGTCAATTAAGTATTATTAGATTCGTTATCAATTATATTTTCATAACATGTCTATTTAATATCATAAATCTTTATAGTTTTCTCTATAATTATTGGTCAAACTTAAGATGCTTTGACTTTCCAAGATTCTTAAAATGTCTTATAATTTTGGACGCAGGGAGTAGTTTTGTTTGGTTGAACCCGCAGGTCCTTTAGCAGTGGTGGAGGGAGGGAGGGGCTGAGGGGGGCCTGGCACCCCCCAACATGCTAGTTTCTCCACAATACTCCATCCTTATTTAGTTATATTAATTATTAAATTAACATAGGTGTAAGGACCTGTTAATCCTAGAGGGGGTGAATAGGCATATTTAAAATCAAATTCAAAGGTTCTGTTAGCACAGGCGCGGCACTGACGCCCTTTGCCCGGTACTAGCCGCGGCTACCAGGCACTGCTGCTCTCTGGTGCGGCAGAGCTAGTCAGCTGGACAGGGTTGTGTACAATTCAAAATCTATAATGAATAGGGAAAACTACTTGAATCAAAACCTCCCTAGAAGTGTAGAGAACCTCCAGCACCACTTGAAAGTGGTAGGAACACACCCACAACGTAGATCGGGACCAAACCCTAGAAATCAACTTGCGAGCAATATATAACAAAGTGAAGAGACAAACACAAGTTGACACAAGATTTGACCCGTGGTTCAGCTCGCTACCAAGGCTTGCCTACGTCCACGTTATTGAGGTGCGCCACACAAGGCTCAAGCTCACCACAAAGGTTAGCTCTTTCCTCGGTCTCAAGTCAAGAGAGTAAACTCTTGAGATGAGGGAAAATGTATTAGCAATATGGTGGTGTTACAAACCTCCCTAGGCTGCCACACAAAGGAGGCAAGCTCAAGGGCGACGCCTAGCCGGCTAGGAGCAAAGCTCCAAGAGTAACAAACTCAAACCGCCGACCACCACGTGAACCAAATGCTTGTAGGAGTTGAAGATCCGAGGGAGAAGCTTCCGCTTAAGCTTGGAGGCTTAAACTCTCAAAGATTTGAGTGGAAATCAATGGAGAAGAGTGTTAGAGCAACCAAGGGGGAAGGGAGAGCTAGGAGAGCTTCTCTATTATGTTCTTGCGAGATGAAACTGAGTGAATGAGCAAGATGACCGTTGGGGGAAAATGAGGGGATAAGGTTATACCCCTTCACTGTCCAACAGGCAGATCAAGTCGCGGCAGTGCCGGCCATAGGCGCGGCAGTGCCGGACTGCGCGGCACTGCCGGTCTGAAGCCCGGCACTGCCGGCTTGGCAAAGACAGCAAAGAGGACAGAAGTGAAATGCTGGCTGTTTTGCCAAAGGTGTATGTGGAGGTGTATACAGGATGAGTAGATATTGCATTTGGTTCACTTGTTGGCATGTGTGTTGAATCCCTCTTAATAGTACGACATACCTAACTCAAATCCAAACAATAAATAATATAAAGTCCTTTTGAGCTTGTTGCCATGCACTTTTGTAATTGGAGGGTTCCGCCAACCTGTTCATCAACCTCCTTAGATTTAATCTGCTTGTCATACTTGAAGAGTCTCATTAGTTCTCTAATTATGTTCTCATGTCACCAAAACCCACTTAGGGCTTGATTGCACTTTCAATCTCTCCCTTTTTGGTGATTGATGACAACACACTTAGAGCTTACAAAAGTGAAGTAATAATCTGAGACAATGAGAGTCATGGGTGTAGGAGCTCCCCCTAAATGTGTGAAATGGAATTTGAATTTCCAATTTGGCATAAAAAAGCCAAAAATCACACAAGAGAGTGAAATGGGGCTCCCCCTACATCCAAGGTTGTTGTGGGGTGCTGAAACAAAGTGTCAAAAATATATACGTGATGCACAAGAACCTGTCTCAAGCAATCAGAGTGCTTGTTGTTGAACATCAGAGCGGCACTGCCGCGCCTAGGCCCGGCACTGCCGGCCTGCCTGCCAACAGCAAAGCTGCGGAAGCACAAGCACGACAACACAACAATATAAGAATATAAACTAAAGGCACACAGAGACAAGCATGATAAATGAAAGTGAGTACATGTCCACGAATAACATAAATCGAGTACTTAAGTGGCAATATTACAATAAAATAAAATAGTTTTGGTACTCTCTCTCATCTCACAAACTAAAACTGAAAACAAACTAAGATATATAAAGAGCCAACAACTGCTGCTCCTCCATGACCTTTCAAGACCGTCAAAGATGTTGTGTTGTACCCCCTTCACTTAGTAATTCTCTCCCTTTGGCAACAAGTCACCAAAAAGAGAAGAAAAACATAGCAAAGAGAATACAAACTAATCGTTGTCCTCATCCATATGGTCATCATCGTCGTCGTCATCGTCCGAAGGAGAGGCGGTGAAGTGAACACTGATAACTCTAGCACGACTTCTGCGTCTCGGGGGCTGCTCCTCCTGAATCTCCTCCTCATCATCATCATCGTCTTCATCAACATCATCCGAGTCGAAGCTAGACTCCTCACTAAGGTCCGGTGGAGGAAGAGGTGGAGAAAGCTGCCTGAGACCCTGCTGCTCTTTGAGCTCTCTGATCTCAAGTCTTGCCTCATAGGCAGTGGTAGTGGCATAGAAAATGCCAGTGAAGATCTTCTTTAGAATCCTACCCAACTTGCCTTTCTTCTTGCCTCTGCGAGCTGCTGCACTGGAGGACTCAGGGTGATCTGAGGCTGCTGCCCTGGCCCTGGTAGAAGTCATCTGAGATGTAGAATGTACTGCCTTCTCACCTCTGTAGGGCTCATGAATAGTATCCTTGTTGTAGACATGTCCAGTCACCCTTTCAATGATGAACATGAGATAGGGAGCATAGGGAATACCCTTCCTAGCATCATCAACTACAACAAATAACTCATTCCAAATGTAGCGAGACACTGAGAAAGCTGGCTCATTGGTCTTCATCCTTAGCAAGACATTCTTGGAAGAGCCATAGAGGTTGGAGGCAGCCCCCACCTTGGGTAAAGAGTGGTCTTAAAGAGATTGTTTAGGATATAGTATTTGCTTCTTAATTCCTTCACAAGACCATCTGCCTCCTCTGGCTTGATATACAAAGAGGCAATCTCAGAGTTGGTCAACCATCTCTCATCATGAATATCTGAGCAGCTTCTATCATCCTCTCCAAAACTAAGGAGACGTGCAAAAGTGACATAGTCCAGCCTGTAGTGCATCCCCTCAGTCATCCAATAGATCACATGATTTTCCCTGTCAAGATGATAGGTAGCGAAGAACTGATAAATGATTTCGCTATTCCAATCATACCAAAATCCCATCCAATCATACATGTTCAGCTTCTTGCAAATATTAATGACCCTGTCAAACTCAGGATCCCTCTTATTCTCAAGATGTTCCCAATCAACATACTTCATCTTTATGATCTTGGACTTCTTTGCATGAAAGAGCATAGAGGAGTAGAAATCTGATTGGAATGTATTCCAGAATCTGTAGTCCACTCCCATATCCTTGGGCACATCATGGGGAAAGATTGCCCTTTGCTCTTGGACAATCTTGTACTGATTCTAATAATTCACTCTTGCTCTTGCACGGGTGTCCTGTGGCGCCCTGACTAACACCTCCTCAACATGTGGAAGAAGATAAGAACCATCAAATAACTCAAGATTTGGAGGTGTCTCAGGGCAAGCACCCTCCCTTATGGTTCTCCCAGCCATCTGCAAATCACTTTCCTGCCTGATCCTAGCTCTAGGACTCAGACCATCATCAACACCACCTCAGCCTCCTCTACTAGCCCGAGCCTTTGACCTTGGCCCCTTTCCTCTAACACCACTCGGTCCACCGGCTTCCATCTATGCATTTTAAAAGAGAAAGGTTAAGTTGCTGCATTAAGATGGTAACTGGAAATTCTTGTGGAGAGATTTAATCAAAAACTAGAGTCAATAGTCGATGGGGTGAGCAAGAGCAGCAGTGCTACAACCCAGGGTCCAGCACTGTCGGCCTCTGGCGCGGCACTGTTGCACTGGTACAGACAACACCTATGCATGCTCCTCCAATCCAAAATTGAATCTAGGTTTTGATCCAATCTCAAAATCCTAAATCCCATCTCAAAAATCCTTGCATTGCATAGATTAAACCGAGTTAGGGCTTCAAGTTATTACCTTTGAATGAGAGGGGAGAGGATGAAGAAGGACTGGCTTGAATGGATCTTGATGCAGGGAGCAAGATCCCCAACACCTCCTCCAATGGCAGCACCACCGAAGAACGGCACCGTCGGGAAGAAGAGGGAGACCTCCGGAGCTCCTTGGTCGACCTTGAGGGAGAGAGGAGAGGGAAGAAGGGTTTCTGTTTGAAGAAAACGACTGGGGATAGAGTCCCCACGGGCCCGGGTGAAAGAATACAGAAGGACCTGAGAGATAGAGCCCGCAACCTGACTGCTCGGTGCAGTTAAGTCGTTGCACTGCCGCGGTCGAGGCCCGGCACTGCCGGGTGTAACACCCTCGGTGTTAATCACGGGCTAAGAAGTAATTAAGCCTAATTATATTGGATCAACCGATAATCAGAGACTATAGTTCATACATCGGGAAATTATGATAAGATATTTATTCTATGTGTCTTATATCTATTTTCATTTATATGAACCGTTGGCAAAGTTTCGTAAACTTTGGAATTAAAACGTCACATGGAATGACGACTTTTATAATTTTCAGGCTTACTTTATGAAGCGGATACAATTATACAAGTCAACCAAGTCTCACAACCTTGATCAAAATACTCCAGTTAAACTCTACAACCAAAGTCGTGAAAGGTTCGTATTGCCCGGAAACAGAGAAAATGCCCGGAAAATATTCCGAACCTTGATCCGAGCGCAACCGACGATGATTTTGACCGTCGTTGATCGACAATTTGGAGATCTTGCATGTCAACACGACTTGAAGAAAAGTTGTAGATCGAGTCAAGACAAACAAACTTCGTTCAAAAATCGAGACCCGAATCAGCTCCAAAAATAGAGAAAACAAGGTCCGAAGATCAGTCGGAATTCGGAAATTCGGTTCCTCGTTTCCGCGGGGTTTTCTTTCGGAATTAATATCGCAAAAAGTAATCCGAATCTGACAAAGTTGGTAAAAGTAAAGTTGCTCTACTCGTCGAGACCTTCGCAATGGTGCATTCGGCTTTGCGACCGGACGTACAGTTTGAAAAGCGAGAAAACGCGACGATAGTGGCGATTTCGTAATTAATTCCAGTGGGCCAGTGGCAATTAATGGAATTGGTGGGGGAAGGAGGGGAATAAATCAGCCGGCTCTCTCTCTCCCTCGGCAAAAATTGCCGAGCACCTCTCTCTCGCCCGCGCCTCCTCCTCCCTCGGCTCCTCTCGCCCTCTCCCGTGAAGCTCTCTCTCCCTCATCGGCTCCCTCCCATGGCCGAGCAGGCCCTCTCCCCACCCGCTACCCTCTTGCTCGCCCATCCCCGGCGCTCGCCAGCGCACCCCGCGGCCCTGCTCGCGACCCTGCGCGAGCCCGCACCCTGCTCGTGTGCTGCTCGGCGCCCGAGCCGTGCCCAAGCGCCCCTGCTCGCGGCCGCTCACGGCTGCCTGCAGCCGACCGCCCTCGGCCCTGTCCTCCGCCGTCGTCCCTGCCGAGCAGGCAGGAACCCTGCTCCTCCCGGCTCATTGCCGCTGCCTATAGCAGGGTTGTTGCGGCTGCTGCCTGCCAGCTCCTCCCTCCTTGCGAGTTGCTGCTGCGCTTGGGAAGGCCAAGGTCACAGCTTGGCCTAGGTCGGCCACCGCAGCACCATCCGCGGCCATCGAGCTGCTCGGTTTCCGCTGTCTCCTCCCGTCGTCTCACCGGTCAGAGGAAGAAGAAGAAGGGCCGATCCGCGAGCAGAAGCTCTTCCCTGGGTTTATTTGTAAGAATCGCATGACTCATATATTTACATTTATGTGCTTAATTATTCTGCAGGATCCTAGGGTTTGATATGCAAAAGTTTATATTCTCGAAATTAATTGGTTTACTATGCAGCGATCTTTAAAAATCCGTATAAAATTGTAGAAAAATCGCATGGATGCGATTTAGGACTTTTCAGAATCCTTATGAAATTCTCTACGCACTAGATCAATTGCATGTTATTTTTCAGTTTGTTTTAATTGCAATAAAAATGCTTTTGTGCTGCTGCATTTAGAAGCTTGTTTGTGTAGATTAAATATTTATCGCCGTTAAGAAGTGCTCCAAAAATTATGAAATAATTATGGTGCATTTCTTATATAATGTGTGATGTTTGGTTAAAGTTTCATAACTGTTTGTTAAATGGTGTTTTCTATTGGTATGGTTAATACCAAAGTTGTAGGTAATATTATTATCTAGCCTATGTTAAATTTTCGTGGCCATATCTCCAGTAGTTTGAGAGATATGAATTTTGCAAGTTGGTATTGGAATATGTCCAAACCTCTGGACAGAGCTGAGTCAAAGTGCTTTTTGACTAAGTTAAATTATGAATCATGAATTGGTAATGTTGAATGAATTGTAGAACTTTTTATAAGATTTCCAAATTTCTATGATTCATATTTTTAGGAGGTTTAGATCTTGAGTTATGGCTGTTTTAAGAAGGGTTATCGAATCTGTCCTGTTTTGGATAGAGATGTCTTCTTTAATTAATTCGAGTGGTTTAACTATTAAATCATCTTTGCATGATTATAAGAAAATTGTAGACAACTTAATTAGCTTGCCCAATATGTAAGAATCATGTTCGTTAGATTAGTATAACTCCAGTTATGATTAAAACCGTAACCGCATGTTGCTGTCCCGAACTTGCATGTGTAAGTTAATCCGCTTAACTTGTTCTTGCTAGTTAAATATGCTTAGTAACCTTAACAGAGGGATGTTTAACATGGATTGACTTGAATTGAATAGTATATCATGCTTGATGTACCTTTTATCCTCTATGTTAAGTGTGGTGATAATTAGCTAACTAGTTATAAGTGACTAGTTATATCATGATAATGTGCTTTATCTCCTATGTTGTGCTCTAGTGATAACTAGTTGATTAACTCTAAGTGCTTATGCATGTCTTATATGAACTTGTGCTTGTGTGGAATGCTTGCAAGTGTGTCTTGTGTTACCATTTCCCCGCATTCATGCACATGCATCGGCCTTTCATTTAGGTACGATAAATACATACGTGAAGGACGTGACGCTTGGAGTTAACCCGAAGGTGGTGTTGATGGACGAAGTTCGAAGAAGGAAGTGTCTTTGAAGGTGCTCGCCAAGCGAGTGACCTCTAACGAACACTAACCTAGTGTTGGTCCCAGGCAAGCCCCGGAGCATTCTATCTCCCTACTTTATGATATCAATTTACTACGTTATACTATGTTGTTGCATTAAGTATAGGAGTTGTGTGAACCTATTTGATGCATATTACCCTACTTGTTATTGATATCCCTATATCCTTGTTAACCTGATAGTATTACAAAGATAGATGCTTAGCATTGCTAAATTAATATGGAACCTCGGTGACCCCCTGTCACATAATGCCCTACGTGGCACACCGATGGGTTGAATGATATCATGAAATGGAAAGGCAACCGGGAAGGTTGATAAATTGTCCGTACGTCTGATACTGGCAACATCTAGGAGAGTTGTGCGCCCTAGGCCGGTATTTTGCGCATGTGTCTGCTTTTGCGGGCCGATCGGGTGGTGTCCCTCTTGTCATGTTGAACGCATGCCTCAACCCTTAGCTGGAAGATAACTCGTTCGAGCCGCGAAACCTACTTACTGGCCGAACCAAGGACGAACCTAATCGCAAGCCGGTGCAGGTTGGCGAGGACGCGGAGTGTAAATCCAATGGTCGGCTAACTGATCCTTAGCCGGAGCGCGATGGGTGCCGGGCGGTCCTCGGGCTTGTTCAGGGGTTAGGGATCGACCTTGGTTTGAAAGGTAGACTAGGTGACTACCACGTCCCTTGGTACAGGGACTGCGGGGTTTGGGTGAGGAATAAACCCTCCAGCTGGATAGGAATTCGATTCGAATCGCGGTCTCTCCCCATTAGTGAGAACTTGACAATTGCTACACTGGCATGGGAACAAATAATCTACTTGAATGGTTACGATGGAAATGATATGATGGAACAGAAGGGTGAACTGGTTATCCTTGCTTGATTAATCAAGTGTAATGCTTAGTACAGGTGCTAATCTAGTTGTCAGGTAATGATTACTAAAATATGGCAAAGCTTCAATGAAGTACTTACCAGTTACATTAATGCTTTTATGCAAAAGAGAGTCCAAGCTACTCTACCACCATAAAGCCTGCATAATCCTTGGTATCATTTATTTCTGGTTTATGATGGGTAAGTCTAGCTGAGTACATTCGAGTATTCAAGGTTTATCCCACCTTGTTGCAGGTGAAGGTCTCATGCTGCTGAAGGTGTGGCTAACCATCGGTGGGCACGGTGATTCTATATTATCTCTCATCTCTATGCTGTTGTTGGAGGATGTGAATAAAGCTAGCAATGTATTTCAACTTATGTTAATACAATCATTTCAAATCTATGTTGTTTACTAAAAGGTTTTGAACTCAGACTTGTATTATTTATTTGTAAATTCAAATGTGATTTTATTCCGCTGCAAACTTTGAGCTTAGTGATTTGTATTTACTTAATCTAGCGATTCTCGGGTGTGACGTTGATTAACCGAGGTCATTCGTGACACTCGGCGGACTACCGGGATTATGAAAGCCTAAGCACGAAAGTTGTCGCGTTGGCGATGATTTTTGGACTTAAGTTTTTGTAATTTGAGCGGTTCTGTTACAGCTGGCATCCGAGCATGGTTAAGTATAATACTGTCATTAACTCAGCTTTTAAAAAAAGTTTTGCTTTTAAAAATGCTATTTTGGCTAAAACTTTAGCTATAGACAAGTTTGTCAAAACTAATTTGCAAAACTATGCTAGTGACATCCTCCAGTTAAGCCCAACTTAGGACTACCAGGTGGCTTATTTAAGTACTAACTTGGGGGATTGCATCATATTTCTATTTACCTGTCCATACAGGTTGGAATAGTATGGGGGCCATTCAGTTGAAGGTAAGGTGAGTTGTGAAAGCATGATCGGATACACTGCCGATCTAGGGAAATGCTTATATGATACTGGACCATGATCTTGTTTACACACGGTCATGAAAAGGTATCCTTGTGTGGGAGTTCCATCTATTATGGTGATGCCGTCATTAGGACGAGGAAAGGGTGCATATACTGCTTACGTGTATACAGGGTGTACACCTAGGTGAGTATCTTGATTTAATTTCAGCAATGCATGATATTCATACTATTGGGATGGGCTAAAATGAAATCTTCTGCAGGTACACTAACCACGAATACGTATGAACTAGTTAACGACTAGCTACATATCGAGAGTGCGTGTTATGCCACCGACATAGAACGTGATTGCCGCCTAAGGCTGACAATTTTGCGAAGACGAATAGGATGAGCATGCATAATCATGATTGTTGCATCTTGTATGACTATGCTCCTCTCATCCTTGCTTCTAATGATAAGTAATGTGTGATCAAGATGATGTGCTAATTACTTGTTAGAAATTAGAGAGATGTTCCTTGAACCATGGTGCTTGAATAGCCTTGTTATGGTGTGCTTTGTAACATCTTCTTGCTTGTATGAATAAATAATGCTTGATCTGTAAAATGCTTAACATGAGCTAGGGATGTCCAACTTGGTTTAAACCATTTTTGTTAGCTTGTCTTGAAACACTCTACTTAATGTAACTATAAAACCCGCTATCCAATATCGTTTTGTATGTTGCATGGTTAAGTTGATAATTGCCTTACTAAGTTAAATAATAAAAGCTGTTGTGTGAAAATGTTTTGCATGCAATGACTTTTAACCTTGGTAGGTGCTTTCGAAACACTAAATTAAACTTGAAGCTAGAATGTACCATAATACATGCTTTAGTGTTGATTAAGCTTTGCCACATAATGTAACAACCAATCCTTTAAACCTGTTGTGTAAGTGCCTTACTAAGACAGTTATGTTGTAACCTATGTCAACATTTAATCTCATGCCTAGTTAAATATGAGAATCGTATGTATCACATAGGTGTAAAATAAATTGCCATAAGTTTCTAGTAACATGCTTGCTAAGGTTTAGTAGATTGGTACACATGTTTAAAATAGTGAGTGTTTATAGTAAACTTTTAATGAAATACTTAAGCTGCTATAATTCATCTAGGAGCTTACTGTGTACAACCAATGACAATTATCAATTATATCTTGCTAGATGTGTAAATTGATAATTAAATGTAAACCATTAAAAGGCTAATCAATAACTTTGCTAGCATGAGTAGGGTGTACCTTAACTATTGTCATTTTTAGTAGGAATGTTAATTTATATTAAATGTAGTCCGTTCATCCTTTCATGTTACCAAAGTAGTAACTAAAGTAAGTTAAAATGTTCCTATAAGTTTGCCGATATGGTGACATGTCAATGTAACTATGTTGATATGTCTTGCATGCCTAAAAACAAGTTTGCTAGATGTAAGTTAAAACTGGTCTTCTCCACCTGAGAAGAGATATACACCTACTTGGTAAAAGAATTAAATGATAGAACATAGAACACCTAATCACCATGCTTGCATAGTCCTGTGTGTTCATGTTCATATAGCTGAATGCTTGCTATGTGTAAAGTTTATGCTTGCTAATGGGTGCTTAGTAGAAATTGATTGATTCTTCCAGATGCTTATTTAGGTCATGATGTTGTGTGGATGTGTTGTTACCTAGTCGGTACAATAATTGTCATCTCCCGTGTCCTCAGTGAGCATGCGAGTGTCGAATAGCCTTATCTTGGATCAGCTCTCAAGTGGTGTTAATCTCCTGATTATCGTCTCCAACCAGGTTCTCTCTCTTAGAAGCCAAAACCGGTAAATGCGCTTGTTAGCCTTGGTTTGTTGCGTAACTATGCTTTTGCTTGTCGCATAGACTAAAGCTTAGTTCCCGTAAGTGCTTGCTTGTTGTGAATGTTGTGCTCCTGTATGTGGAGACGTACTTCGTGTTGGATCTCTCTACGCTAGATCATCCTTAGTACAACGTGATCCTTATCTACCTGGTTTTGGAATCGTTTCCTAGCGGATTATATCCTTGCTTTTTGAATGAGTCCTTGATCCTTGTGTTGACTCCATCCCTGGAATCTCCCTGGTTGATCTCCAACTTTCCCAATCTTTGGATGTTGATCTATCTTGATCTCCTGTTGCTGCTCAACAAGATCAAATCTCATGACGATCTATTGTCTCGTATTCTCCTTGGTAAATGCAAGTTGTACATAGATTCGAAGTAAGAATCGACGCTCTTTTTGTCTGCATGTGACAATCCTTGTATCTCATATGTCTTGTCTTTACCTTGGAACAACCTTTGTTGACTCTTAACCTTGTGACTACCTTCGCTTGCTAATCCTTGTTTGTGCGGTGCTTGTTCATACAAACCACGTTGTGTCACTTGAAATTTCTCATTTGGTGTATGTTGGGTAATGGTGTTATGATGAGCATTCTACGATGCCACGACGAAACCGAGGGCATCTTGTGGACCGCGGCCACAAGGTTGTGTTGCTCGGCACGCGCAGGTATCGGGAGTGGTTAGTCCTAATCCATTGCGAAAGTTACACTGGTGTGATATTTCCTTGTGTGCTTCTCCTTGGTTATCTTCCAAATCTTATCATAAGATCTATATCTTGGACAAGTGAAGATAGACTCCTTTCTAGAAGATGCAAAGAGGATGACCTTTGAAGAACAGGTCACATACATAAACATTAATAGACTTCAAGAAGTGGTAGACGAGTGACTACTTGATTGTTCCTTGGATGACATCGGTCATCTATCGAGCAACTCATGTATCCTCCTTGTTGGATAAAAAGGACACATAAAGCTTAAAGTTGGATAAGTGTCAGTTGGACAAGATTTTCCCTAGACATTGTTATGTTCTAGAGTGAGCCATCTTGTGCTTATGATCTTTGGATTCAGGTTCTCGATCTTCATAGGCAAGATGATCATATAGTCAGCATCAACCTTCTCCAAGGTGATCCCTTGTTTGCTAAGTTTGATGATGTTGGACAACATACAATAGTATTGCTGGAAGTGTTGAATCCTACAATAGTCATTCCTTGGAGCTTTTTATTGTTGAGAGACAACAAAATAGATACCCATGGGAATGTTAATTTATTGTTAATTAACAACTCCTTGGTAGCTATGAAGGCTATGTCTCATAGAACAGTGATAGGCACCGGGGTGAAGACCTACAAGATAAGCCTTCATCAAGTATTTCCACTTGGCAAAGTTGATCCCATCAAAATGAGGCAACTTGCCAGCGGGTACATGGAAGTGGTTTATGTTCATGGTTAGAGATAGATGAATAATTAAAGGATACGACGGAGTATTTCTTGCTACCATCATCCTTCTTCTTTTCTTGCTTCTTCTCATTCTTGGAGGCTTGATACGATACATCATCATCACCATCGGAGCTGCTAGAGTCAACCTCCACTAGAGAGGCTTGATCTTTGCTCTTCTTCAGCTCCTCATCCTTTGCCTTGAGCTCCTTCAGTTTTCTCACTTCTCTTCTATGGAGCTTTTCGGCTAGCTTCAAGCTTTTGGCGATAGCATCTTCTTCATTTTGCCTTTTCTTTTCTTCTCTTCTCAATCTTCTTTCTTCTTTTCTTCTAGCTTTCTCACCTTTCGACATGTCAGTGGTGGTTAAGTATTTATCTGTTGCAACACTTTCACCGCTGCTGTCCGTGGAATGTAAATCCACATCCTTGGGGTCAAGATGCTTGACTCCACCCTCTTCGGCCATTACCTCACACGGTTAAGTGCTTATTGAGGTAACCGAGCTCTGATACCACTTGTAAGGACCTGTTAAGCCTAGAGAGGGAGTGAATAGGCCTGTTTAAAATCAAACTCAAAGGTTCTGTTAGCACAGGCGCAGCACTGCCACGGCTGCCCGGCACTGCTGCTCTCTGGTGTGGCAGTGCTGGTCAGCTGGACAGAGCTGTGCACAATTCAAAATCTATAATGAATAGGGAAAAACTACTTGAATCAAAACCTCCCTAGAATCATAGAGAACCTCCAGCACCACTTGAAAGTGGTAGCAACACACCCACGACGTAGATCAGGACCAAACCCTAGAAATCAACTTGAGAGCAATATATAACAAAGTGAAGAGACAAACACAAGTTGACACAAGATTTGACCCATGGTTCAGCTCGCCACCAAGGCTTGCCTACGTCCATGTTGTTGAGGTGCGCCACACAAGGCTCAAGCTCACCACAAAGGTTAGCTCTTTCCTCGGTCTCAAGTCAAGAGAGTAAACTATTGAGATGAGGGGAAATGTATTAGCAATATGGTGGTGTTACAAACCTCCCTAGGCTGCCACATGAAGGAGGCAAGCTCAAGGGCGACGCCTAGCCGGCTAGGAGCAAAGCTCCAAGAGTAACAAACTCAAACCGCCGGCCACCATGCGAACCAAATGCTTGTAGGAGTTGAAGATCCGAGGGAGAAGCTTCCGCTTAAGCTTGGAGGCTTAAACTCTCAAAGATTTGAGTGGAAATCAATGGAGAAGAGTGTTAGAGCAACCAAGGGGGAAGGGAGAGCTAGGAGAGCTTCTCTATTCTATTCTTGCAAGATGAAATTGAGTGAATGAGCAAGATGACCGTTGGGGGAAAATGAGGGGATAAGGTTATACCCCTTCACTGTCCAACGGGCAGATCAAGTCGCGGCAGTGCCGACCATAGGCGCAGCAGTGCCGGACTGCGCGGCACTGCCGGCTTGGCAAAGACAGAAAAGAGGACAGAAGTGAAATGTTGGCTGTTTTGCCAAAGGTGTATGTGGAGGTGTATACAGGATGAGTAGATATTGCATTTGGTTCACTTGTTGGCATGCGTGTTGAATCCCTCTTAATAGTACGACATACCTAACTCAAATCCAAACCATAAATAATATAAAGTCCTTTTGAGCTTGTTGCCATGCACTTTTGTAATTTGAGGGGTCTGCCAACCTGTTCATCAACCTCCTTAGATTTAACCTGCTTGTCATACTTGAAGAGTCTCATTAGTTCTCTAATTATATTGTCATGTCACCAAAACCCATTTAGGGCTTGATTACACTTTCAATAGTATTGATGCTAATTAATGTTTTAATTGTTTGTTCTTTTTTCTAGTTATCTAGGATTAACTTTTCTATTATATTTTTTATTTTTTTCACTCTATATGATACAATTCTATAGCTAGTTAACAGGGACAATTAGTGTTTTGCTTATTTATTGTCCCTTTGTATTGATCATCAATGACATCTATATTATTTAGGACTAGTCTTTATATTGTTTTTTAACTATTTTGTTTGTATTATTATCATGATATTTTTTGCCTAAAAATTAGACAGATCAAGTGGAGTTAAAGACCTAGTGCTAATTAAATTTTATTCGCTTTTTCTTTGTAATATTCATCTATTTTATTGTATACTCCATCCGTCCCTAAATCATTTGCGCTTTCTGAAAAAATATCTTTGACTAAATATATATTAAAAATTAAATATTTTTATGTATAATTACTGTCATTGGAGAGATCTTTAAATCTAGTTTATTAACAAACTTATTTGAAGATACAAATGAATCGAATCAAACATATGACACGAACACCAACGACAACAGTTATTTAGGGATAGAGGAAGTATGTATTTTATCACGTATAATTGTTGTCGGGCTGGCCCCCCTATGCTTAAATCCTAGCTCCGTGTTGGTATTTCTTAACGCACACAGATAAATCCGCAAGCGCACGGATACCGTTGTAGCTTTGACCCGTGAGTATTCCAAGGGTATCGATTTCCACGGACAACGTGAAGTGTACTAGAGAAGAACTAAGAACATCCAAGGATAGACAAGATACATTATTTTGGTGGTAGATAAGATAAATGGGTAGATAATGATAATAGGTAAAGAATTGTAAAGAATGATAACTAGGTAAAGAGAGATTTTAGAGTTTTCTAAGGGTTCTATCTAATCAAAGGCCCACTATACTCTACTTGCTTTGGAGCAACAGTACCTTCTCGACTCTCGATAAAGACTGGGAAAAGGTAGTCGGGAGAGACTGCCAAAAGCTCTACGAAAACACCAACTCGAACGTGGTGGACTACAAAGGCCTTATAGAGTTGTCACCCCTGGGGCTACCACAACTATCCGTAGGATTGGGCGCAAACTCAGGTAAACTCTAGTCTAGACACCACATCTACACTATCGCTACTACTCTAATTCCAATTGTAAACTAGAGCACTCAATACGAGAGGAGATCCCGTAAATAGAATAAAGTAAGAACTGAAATAAGATACTTAGAAATAATAAATGAAGAACCTGGAGATTGCTCAGAACCAGATGCTGCAAAGGTACAATGTTGAGGAAGATCCGACAGATCCGGCTCCTCCTAGCTCTCTCCTCCTCTCTCACCTCTAATTACAACTAGATGAACTAGAACTAGAAGAACCAGAGAGGGACCTCTCTCCTTCTCTACATCTAATTGAAACTCTACCTTTTGCTCTAGAGAAGAATAATGAGATGAGATGATCCTCAGGGGGGTCAGGGGTCTTGCTTATATAGCCTCCTCAAATGAACGTGGGCCGTTGGATCAAACCGACCTATATGAAGGGTTTAGATTCATCCTCAAAGGTAGTGGAGCACGATCCGCGAAGTAGAGCCTGATTGGCTGCATGGGCACGGCGGGCGCCCTGGCTCCGGGCCCGTTTCGCCTCCCCTTCATTCTCGTGTCTTCTGGAACCCTCTAGAGTCTAGAAAATTGTGCGGTTGATAATTATCTCTATGTAAACATGACATGTGGGCCTTTCCTTGGTATTTCCTGATAACCCCCTGCAGAAACAGACATTCACCAAAACTCATGGAATTCTGTTAGTATAAACCCTAATTCTAGCTATTGGTTTCATTTAGATCCTTTTCCTTGTTTAGTTGACGGTTAAAATTAGTACTTAAGGACCGTCAACAAGTCCCCCAAGATTACCTTTTGCTCGTCCCTGAGCAAAGATGAACTCAATGATGGATCAGGAGTTGCTATAATGCTTTCACACCTTAAAGGTACACATGCGTTCAAACAAGAATTGTCCTCTGGATTAGAGTAAACTATTCTGACTTTCGAACATACCCATATTACCTTTAACCTTGGGGCTTATAGCCATCACTTGGGTCTTGAGTAATTGAAAAGTAGAATGATCCAGCCAAGTACTATGTCTCAAGCTCTTCACTTTACCTTCATCTTGGAGTTTTGCAAAGTTTTCAAAATAAAACTCAAAGTCTCTTTTATATGACCCTCTCAAGTCTCTCTATATGTGGTATTTGTGGATTCTCACCAAGGCAACAATGGTGTTATGCCTTCTCTCATAATATTATTTGGAACAGGCAAAGTAACAATGTGCCTTCTCTCTCTCACCCTATAACTAATAGGCAATATATGGAGTTCATAGGTGGGGAGAAACAACACATACATACTTGCAAAGCATATATTGTAAAGTCAAACAATGGATCTAGAGAAACAGGTCAGACAATCAAATCAAGATGTGCATGTGTATAGGATATATGGTGGATGTATGAGGATGAATAAATATGTATGGTGGATATATGAGGGTGTATGATGGAAACTTAATTCTACTCTGCTCCTTAAATATATATATATATATATACATCTGTCTTTTGAAACTTGGAATTTTTGAGAGAACTTGGGCTTGCTTGCTTTTTTTTAGAGAGGCGGGCATCTAAGTACCCATTGTTTTGATAGGACACTTGTCCATGTTTTACTCTCTTTATATTTTTTTATTTTATATTATTTTTTTTCATAACCCCAAGTCTCTTTCTATAATAAAGCTTTTGAGAGATGATGACAAAGAAATCTTTGGAGCAGTTACATATATGGCAATGAAATATATGGATAGGTGGAGAACTGGGATATTTTTTGTTGCTTTCTCCCAAGGTAGGAATAGAGCATTTTTCTAGTGAATCTGTATGGCATATATGTGGATGCGTACTTCCAGGATAGAAGTAGCATATATGAGTGGAGTGTGCGTGATCTTGATTTTAAAAGCATGACAAGTCTCTAAGGGTCAACAAAGCTTGACAAAACTCAATGCAAATACAAGCAGTAAATATGATAGTGAATGTTTTCCTAATCTACCAGGCATGTATATATGGCTGTGGTAGGAATTTAAGCTCTCGTCATACATAGACTCATCATGTAATATTTTTAATTTTCAAAAGATAAATTCTCCAGAACTCTAGTATTGCTAGGAACAAGATAAACAGAAGCTCAACTTTCTCATATCATACCTATCAACTACCTAGACTTAGCTCAAGCATTCGCAACCCACAAGTTTCAGGTTCAGAGCAAATCTTCATGTCAAAACAGTTATGTCTAAAACTCGGGAGAATTCAAGGCTGAAAACTAGGTACTTGAAAGGAATTACGGCAGAGCAACTATTCATCATTTCCATAGAGTTATCTTCAGAGTTCTTCATTTTACTATTAACAACTTCTAAACACACTTATTATTATTATTATTAAATAGGAAACTCTATTAAGGATAAAGTAGACAATTAAAAGTATCTAAGTTGTAACTCTTGTGATTAAGTGTGAACCTTCATGTGCTCACATTTTTTTAATTTATTTATGTAACTAAAATCTAAGTAAACCTAAGTGAATAAGGATACTTACCTGGATACATGGGGGTGCTCTCCCCAAGCTGGATGTTGACATAGTCATTCGTTTAGACAGTGTAGACTTACTTTACTTCTCTGAGACTTCAAAGATGATAGTTGATGTAGTTGTACTTCTCAAAGTAGATGAAGTTATATAATCCTGTCTAGTCTTTCCAAATCCTGCTAAACTCAAATAGACAACAAAGCTCGTGGAACAGATTAAGCGTTAGCGGTAAACCATTTATGCCATGATTGCCTAGAGCTTTGCAGAATTCGAATATTCAAATATATTTTTAGATTTCTAATTTTATATGCAAATGACTAATGCAATATTTTTTATGTCTCCACAGTAAATAGTTGGAAGACTTATTCACATGGGGCTTAAAGGTTTTTTCTTTTTATGATGCAATGCAGTGCAATAATATAGGTATGCTATGATTAAGATGATTATGCAATGGATTATACTAAGGATGATATATATAAATAGTACTAAAAATATTTATGGAAAGTAAATATGCTAGAGTGCAACAATGCAATGCAGAGAAAAATAAATATGCAGATAACTTACCGAGTTTACCTTCCGGCTAAGGTTCGGAGATTTAGGTCCGTTGAACCAGACCTCTCTTCTGGTTCAAATGTCTTAAGGAGCGTGGTCCACTCCTGATGAATTCTTGGATGTTTGCTCTTCTTCTGTTGGTGTTTCCGATGAAGTCTCTTTCCTCTTCCACACTTCCTTAGTCTGAGGTTCTGCTTTCTCTTTCCTCTGTAGCAAGTGATACATCCTCTATTGGTGGTACAACTTCTTTCTCAGGAGAACTCTTATCTTTATTATTGAATTGATCTTCATATCTTGTTAATTCCCCCAGATAGTCTGTCCATCCATCTTTGGTGGCTTGTTTCTTCTCTTTAGGAAATTGGAAATGGATCTCTTATGATTTCATGGAGATGATTGCACTAGTGGTATTGAGGAAAGATCTTCCTCGAATGAGGTGAACTTCATCTTCATCTCCCATATCTTGAACCATGAAGTCGGTGGGAACATAGTGATCTCTGATCATGATGTCTTTTGTTATTTCCTCCAGAAATCAGAATGATTGGTCTGCTAGCTGTAGCTGGACATATGTCTGGTACAGTGGTCTACTGCCATATAAATGTTGGTAGGCCACCTTAGACACTATGTTACTAGTTGATCCAATATTGCAAAATATCTTGTAGCATGTACTTTCCTTGATCTTGCGATCACTGGTAGGTACTCCTGGATCTCCTAGCCTAGCGAGGTAGAAGGAGTTGATCATACCCTGAATCAATAGTGCTAATTATCTGGGTCTTCTCTTGGTTGTTGAGCTTTACTATTCCTCATTCTATTGTTGATGTTGTTCTTCCTTGTAGAAGCAGTTGTATCCTCGTAGATGTATGGACTCTTAGAATGAGTAAGAGCCTTGAGTGTATGCTTCATGAAAGTGAATCTCTCCTTCTCATCCTTGATAGTGAAACAGATCTTGGCGCTATCCATGTAGATGATGGCATTATATGTTCTTACGAATGAGCGTCCCAAGATAATGAGTGTTTTCGCATCTCTGCTTGTTTCTTCAATCACAAGGTTTTACCCGTATGAACGAGTGCCCAACTCGTATGCTAACATATTAAGGAATTCCTTGGGATAGCATAGTGTCTGATCTGCAAGCTTCGCATGATGTTGACACTTGCTCCAAGGTTACAGACAACTTCTTCAAGAACTCCCTTGGGATAGCATAGTGTCTGATCTGCAAGTTGGTATGATGTTGACACTTGCTCCAAGGTCACATACCACTTCTTCAAAAGTGTAAGCTCCAATGGTAGGGTGTCATCAACCCATGCTCTTGATGGCATGGTGGAGAAGTGTCCTGCTCATAGAAACAAGGCAGAGATCAAGTGCATGGGCTCTGCTGGTGAAAAAACACCAACAGAACCAAAAATTTATTCGTTCTTCTCTAGCCTAAACATAGTGAGAAAAATCGAATATTTTGTTTAGCCATGACGTGAGTGATGTGATCAGAAGATGAGCATGAATGTAGCAGTTTAAAAACACTTAGTAAATCAGATTATTATAACACATGGAAGGATTGTCTTCCAAGTAAAGTTGAGTTTATCAGGTTGGATATGCAACATTTTAGCCCATATGGTTAAGACTATGAGATCAAGAAGTGATACTAGGATCAAACTTTAAAGAACAAACATGTTGAGTTTATCAGGTTGGATCATGTAAAGTTGCATCTTCAAACATGTTTAGATCTTTATTTATGTAAATACCAGAATCAAAGAAAAACTTTTAGAGTGATGATTACTTACCTTTACCTTTGTCATTGAAGAATGATGGCATCGTAACCCTCATGGAAGCTTCCCTTGATCAACTGGTTGTGCATTAACGACTTGTCTTCTTACTCCATTCCTCTCTCATCCTTGTTCTTCCGATCTTGAAATTTTTGTTGATCTTGTCTTGAAGTTTTGTTCACCCTCTTCCATGGATTGAGCGAATGTAGATTTTGTCTTTATCACTTGTCTTCTCTTTGCTCCATGAAATTCATCATGATGAATTTGCTACATCTCCCTTGTGAAAATTGTTGAAGTTCATGTATCTCTCTTCATCTATGGTATGAGTTTATCTCAGGACTTCCCAATTTGATATTGAAAGTTTCCCTGCAGGGGTTAGTCCAACAAAATATCCAATATCTACTCTAGTATACTATTAGTTCAAAAATCAATCTAGACAAGTCTAGATTAATTTAGGAAGACATTTTAACCTAAGCACAATGCTTAATTTAAAAGCCTTTAGAACTAAAATCAAAATACCTTTGATTTAAACTAAGCACCATGCATAATTTAAAAGGTATATGAAAATACTTCAAAACATAAACATATACTATGGCAAACAAAGGTAGCATGAAAGTATTATGGAGATTTACTCAAGTGAAGATGAAAGAAATATGATGATTTTTTTATGTATAGTTGAGCATGCCTTAAAGGTAGGTACAATTAAGATGATGTAGCAACATGGCAAAAGGTTTTTTATGCTGGGTTATCCCCCAAGCTTGAATTTTGCAAAAATCAAGATTGGATGAATGTAATTCAATGCTGCATGATGATTGGTTGGACATACCTTATGCTTGTTATTCCTTCATTCTTTCTGCTCTCTACCTAGAAAGGTTAGTGAAAAAAATACCCGAAGGAATATAATCATATAATTCTATGCTCAATTTACAAGGGTAGGCAACATAAAGGTGAACACTTATGTTAGGATCTGAGAGGTGCTTGTTTTAGGACACTAAACTTGTCCTTAGGAAACCTTTTAAGATGTGTTTTGTAGTGAAACGGTTTCCCTACTATTACCTATCTCAAGATTTGATACAATGAGATCTACAATATTTCTGATAAACATATGCATCGACAACCATCCTTTTAAAGTTTTTGTAAACAGAAAGTGTTAGTGTGATGGAGATGTCATGTGTGGTAATGATAGAGAGACCAACAGGTTCGGGAGATGTCTCATATGAGCATGGGTTTAAAGAGATAGTTATGGAATAGATTTCATGCTCATTGATATCATCTTCCTCTCCAATCTCTATGGTTGATTCTTCATGTAAGTTCAAAATTCCACTTGGATTGGTAACTCTCAAATTGGTCTGGTTTGGGGCCTCCTCTATACTTGGATGATTCATATTTTCAACTGGATTTAAAACTAAACCAAGCCTAGAGAAAGATTGCTCCCAAACCATGGCTATCCAAGCAGGGCGAAGCTCATAGCCATTTGTAAGAATAGGGGATAAAGATGGTGGAGTCTCCAACAAGTCGCCCTTTGGAGTAGAGTATTTATAGTTTTGGTAAGATGAAGATGGTAAGGTGAGAAAGATGGTAAAAAGGCAAAATGAAAAAAGTAAATGGATGACCATAGTTCGAAACTAGCACAGCTACCGCTCCCCGGCAACGGCGCCAGAAAGCTTGTTGGTATTTCTTAACGCACACAGATAAATCCGCAAGCGCACGGATACCGCTGTAGCTTTCACCCCTGAGTATTCCAAGGGTATCGATTTCCACGGGGAACGTGAAGTGTACTTGTCGGTGTTATGACCCGGGGTCAAGACCACCAACGAGTAAATTTGTATATCGCGTGCTCCCTCTCTCAGACGTGATGCAAGATGGACACAAGGTTTATCCTGGTTCGGGCAAAGAAGGCCCTACGTCCAGCGGGGGGATGACTTGTATTATCTCGCACCCAAAACGTGCTCGTACAGGGGGGGTACAAGCTGTGTTACACGGGGTTGCTCAGAGTGAGCTGCGGTCTAAGGCTAGCGGGTTTGCCCTAGGCTGCGGGTTCGCCACCCGAGGGGTCGATCGAGTGGCGGGGTGTGTATGCGTGGAGTATGAGAGTCTGAACTGAAGTCCCCAAGATTTCAGGATCCAGCCCTTTATTCTACCTCGGCGTCCCCTTTTATAGACCAAGGGGAGGTCCGGGGTACAGGACCCTAACTGTGGCGGTATGGATAGCGTGTCCGAGGCACAGTGTTGGCGGAGAGACATTGAGTACTGTGGCGGCATGGCTTTCCCGTCCTTCTGGCGTCCCCGGTCGTGGTGGTAGTAGAAGTCGCCGCGGCACAGAGTCCGCAGACAGGCACGAATCCCACGGCTGAAGCGGGACGGGGCGGATGGGACGGCCCCCATACTGGAGTTGTTGGAGAAAGGGGTCGAGCCCCTCGGTCGAGGGGGGGGTCGAGCCCCGTGTGGCTCTGTCGCATTCCCGAAGTCGTCGTCGAGGGCCGCACTGTTCACTTTCCGAGGGGTACTGCTGGAGTCCGTACTCGCGTAGTGGCGACAGTGGCGGCACAGTTGACAGGAATCGGGGACTTGACGGGGAGTTGGCGGATTTGACAGCGGACACGGGCGCCCATGTCGTTAGGTGGTTTCACTTTAACCCATGTCGGGAGCAGTTGGGTTAATCGAGCCTCTCGTCCGGGGGTCGTCCGTTCGACCCCTGGTCCGTCGCTCATCGTCGAGGTAGGGTCGGAGCACAGACGGGGTCGGAGCACAGACGGGGTCGGAGAGGTCGAGGTAGAGGTCGGGGGGTAGTTCGTTCGACCCCTCGTCCGTCCTTCGTTCCTCGAGGTGGGGGCCGGGGGTCGCTCGCTCGCTCGCCCCCTCGGTCCGTCATTTATCGTCGAGGTAGGAGCCGGGGGTCGTTCGCTCGCCCCCTCGGTCCGTCATTTATCGTCGAGGTAGGAGCCGGGGGGTCGTTCGCTCGCCCCCTCGGTCCATCTCTTGACGTCGAGGTGGGGGCCGAGGGGTCGTTCGTCCGACCCTCGGTCCGTCATTCGGCGTCGAGGTGGGCCGGCCCGTGACTTGTCGCCACAGCTGGTGTAGAGGGGGCCCTCGAGCGATGGGTCGTGCCTTACTGAGCAGTGGGCTGGTCCCTGCCTTGAAAATAGTTGCTATGTTTAGCGTTAATTTATCGAAGGGTTTAGGGTACCCCTTACCTTCGTACCCGACAGTAGCCCCCGAGGCCCTAGAGGAGTGATTTAGAACTCCTCTGGGGGCTATGATACACGTTTTCTTGGAGGGAGTAAGGATTACCCGGAGGTTTTGTCCTTGGCCTGCAGGGTTAGTGAGAGGTTCGATTCTCCGTGGGGTGCGCGCGAGCGCACCCCGTGGGGGTAGCCCTCGAGGCCCCAGAGGCCTCTGGGGGCTATAATATGTTGTATCGAGGGGTTTTTTAAGGATACCTGGAGGCGTGGCACCCTGTCAAGGGGTCGATTCCATCCCTTTCCCTGAAAAGAGAAGTGTTCGAGGGCGGCTGTCGAACCCTACCGAGGGCCAGCCTTCGCTCCCTCGGGCACAACTGGAGTCAGAGCGCCCCGCCCGAGAGGTCGACTCTGTCTGCCAAGTCACGAGTTTTTCGACCCTCTTTTGTCGAGGGGTGCCGTGCGTAGTCGGGCCCTCGAGCCCTCGAATGGCTAGGCCTTCACTACCTCATAGCGTCCTTCCCACGGATCCTTGCGTTCGGATTGTGGGGTGAAGAGCATCGTGCTATCCTCGTTAGGACGAGCCCGAAGTCCTCGGTGAGCTGTTCTCGGGCATGAGTCCATTAGAAATGGTGCCCAGTACGGGTAAAAATCCGAGTGAAAACACGTGCCCCATTCGATAGGGGTCGACTAGTGGCCCGGAGGCGTTCTCATTTTTAAGTAAGCCGTACGGCTTACTAAGCACGACCATGTGGATTACCAAGGTGCCAACCCCATTCGATAGGAGTTGGTGGCTCGATGCCTCCCAGCGGAGGGATCCTTAGGTATTCCTAGGTTATGCCTCGGATATGTCCCAGGGAGCCTCGAGAGTTCGTTCTCGAGCTAGGGGCATGCGCCTGGCCTCCCCGGGACATCCCTGACTCGCGTACTTGAGGGCGGTTGTCGAACTCCGTTCGTGGAGCCAGCCTTCGCTCCCTCAAGATTTTGGGGTGGACCGGAGTCCGTTAACCATGGGTCCTTCCTAACCTCAGGTACTCGAGGGCGGCTGTCGAACCCTATGTAAGGGCCAGCCTTCGCTCCCTCAAGATTTGACGGATGGTTCGTCATCTGACACTATCCTCAGGAGGAGGAGTCCTGCCTTGTGGAACGCCGAGGGGGAAGAATGGGTAATTATATTGAACTTGGGGACATACCTGTGTTCTTTGCCCCTCGGGCTGGAGCGCTCGAGGGAGGCTGTCGAACCCCACGAAGGGGCCAGCCTTTGTCCCTTCGAGGCTGGGGAGTGGACCGGAGTTGACGACCCAAGGTCTGCTCTGACCTCGGGTACTCGAGGGGGGCTATCGAGCCCGTTCGTGAGCCGGCCTTTGTCCCCTCGAGATTTTAGGGGTGGACTGAAGTCCTAACCCGAGGTCATTTCTGCCCTTGGGTACTCGAGGGTAGCTGTCGAACCCTCTTTCGAGGGCCAGCTCTCGCTGCCTCAAGATTCCATACCTCCGAAGATAACGCTTCGGCCGCGCGCGGCTTTTTAGGCGATGTCCGTTCGGCGCAACAGTGGCGGTTGCAGGGCAGAGTGCGGTGCGGAGCCCGACGATGGGACAGAACGCCTTATCCAAGAGGAATACGAGGAAGGGGAGTACAGATGCATTAAATGTAAAGATTCTCTTGCCTGTTTAGCCAGATTCGTCCGTTGGCCTCCCGCGTATAAGTAGAGAAGGTGAGGAGTCGGGTGTTCTTTCCGCACACTTGCCTTCCTTGCCTCCTCGCCTTTGTCTTCCCTGCCTCCTTCTCCCCGCCATTGCCTTAGGCGTCCCGCGAGCCGGAACTCTGCGCAAGCGAGAGAGAGAAAGAGAAGGGAGATAGGGAACGTACCTTGCGCCCCTGAGCCCGAGCGCACCATCATCCTCGATCCCATGGCCAAGTTTAGCCTCGTCGGCCCCGATGACTGGCCCACGTCCTCGGTGACCGCCTCGCGCCTGACGGGCTTGGTGGAGAGCGGCCTCCTCCGGCCTGTCACCTTGGCGGAGCGACCGGAGTGGGTGCTGCCATCGCCGGACCATGCCGAGCCGAACCCGCCGGAGGGGTACGTAGTGAGCTTCGAGATCTTCCACCGGGCGGGACTAGGCGCCCCGCCCAGCCGCTTTCTGCGCGCACTTCTCCATCACTACGGCGTGGAGCTCCAACACCTGACCCCCAATGGCGTCTGCCAGGCGGCGGTCTTCGCCGCGGTGTGCGAAGGCTACCTCGGGATGGAGCCCCACTGGGAGTTGTGGCTCCACCTCTTCAAGGCGGACATCTTCCACGCATCGGTCAGCAAGGGTACCCGCAGGATGGTCAGGGCCGGGTGTTGCTGCATCTCCGTCAAGCGGACGGAGTGCTGGATCCCGGGGAAGTTGTCGTCGAGCCACTTCGGATGGCACTCCGGGTGGTTCTACATGCGGAACGACGACAACCTGTTCCCGGCGTACACCGGGAGGACGATCGACGCGCAGCCAGACCGCTGGAAGTACGGCATCCCGACGAGGAAGCAGCACCGCATCGAAAACCTGCTGGACGCGCTCAGGCGTCTGAAGAAGGAGGGACTCACGGCGGAGATCGCCGCGTCGGCGTTCCACCGGCGACGGGTCGTGCCACTGATGGCTCGACCCCTCCGCATCGACGAGATGGGTCCGGGGTCGACCTCTCGGGCTGTCGCCTCGCCGAAGACGAACTGGCCCCGGATAGGGTGGTCCGCTGCGTCCGCTGCTTCTTCGCGGGCTCGTTCCCCGTCAAGAACGTCGCGAAGATCCCCATGAAACCGGACGAGGGCTTCTTTGAGCTAGTAAGGTCCTCTCCTCTTGTTAGAGTCCTCGTGTTCGCCTTTTCCATCCCTTTTGCCTGCATTCTGACTGCCTCGCGTTCCGCAGGGGAACGTCTCCTTCCGGCCCTCGCCCCCGCCGGTGAAGGAGGACCAGGCCGGGAAGCAGGCGAGGCGCCTCCAGGCGGAGAAGCAGAAGGCGGACAAGGACAAAGCCAAGGAGGCCACGGCTAAGAGGGCCCGGGAGACAGAGGCGAGGGAACAGCGCCAGGCCCGACAGAGGCGGGAGGGCCTCCCTGAGGAATTATCGCCCTCGGAAGAGGAGGACGAGGAGGAGGAGGAGGACGAGGAGGTGAACTGGAGCGAGGAGGAACATACGGCGCCTGAACAGGCGGCCGTCGGAACCGGAGGAGGGGAGGGGTCGACCTCGAGGTCGGCCCCTACCGTCGAGGTTGAGCCACGGGGGGAGCGCCCCGTGGCTTCTCGGGAAGAAGTGTCGCGGCAGACGCGCGGGCAGTCATCGCGATCCCCGTCGGGGGGTCGATCGAGCAAGCCCTCGGCGCCTGTTGCGTCGAGCGCACGGGCGTCGGGCCCGTCGGCGCAAGAGGAGACCAGCAAGGGGACGACGGTGGCGCCGTCGGCCCCTGCCCAGGAGATGGTGCCGAGGGCCGACTCGACCCCCGCCCCCCGGGAGGTGGTGTTCAAAAGTTCGACCAGCCCGACGGTCGCCGGGCAGAAACGCCGGGTCCCGAGGGGTTAAGTCGCCTTCGAAGGTGTTGTTCGTATTTTTCTCTTTGTTGATAATGACATGTGCTCATCGCTGCGCACGGGTTTCTTTCTTAGGTCGAAGCGCCCGCAGGGAGACGCGTCCTTCGCCCCCGCCAAGAAATTGAAGGTGGGGGCTGCCGTCGGGGTGGCCGCCGAGGCTGGTCCCGCTGCTCCGCCCCTTTCGACGCTCACCCCCGAGGCAGCACGGGCAGCCGAGGCCCGGGAGGCGATGGAGCGGGGGACGGCGCAGGGTGCCTTGGCATCCGCCCCACTGGCAGAGGAGACGGGCCCGTCCGCCCCGCCCGTGAGGGCCACCGAGACAGCGGGGGTCGCCGAAGCGATGGTCACGGCGCCTGCGCGGCCGTCGGAAGGAGTCGCGCTCGTCGCCCCGGGGGCCGCGGCGCTTTTGTCGACGGCGGTTGCGGCCGAGGAGGTGGAGGTGGTCGGGTCCCAGGCCCCCGTGAACGAGGGGGAGGCTCCGGCTCACCCAACGCCGGGGCGGTGGCCCGAAGGCCTAGCCTCGCTGGAGCCTCGACTCCGGCTCGAGCGCGAGGGCACGACTGCTGCCGCGTCCGAGGGTCCGGTCGAGCGGCCCGAGGCGACACCCGCGCCGGCGCAGGACGGGATGCTGATGGAATCCACCCCCGCTGAAGTGGACGAGATGGTGGCCGAGCTGGTGGGCTCGGTGGAGACGACCACCGTCGCGGTCCCTCGGACGGAACCGAAGGTGGCTCGGCCTCCCCTCGAGGCTGGGGGGCCGTTGTCTCGAGGTAAGTCATACTTCGACTTACTCGAGATGCAGTGGGTTTACATTGCTGGGTGCTACTTTTTTCGAGTCTTTCCCCACGCAGGGTCGTTCTACTGGCCGGGGTTTCCTTCGCCTGGTGGCGACGGCTCGGTGGGGCCGTCGACGTCCTCGCGGGGTGGCCCTGAGGACGGGAGAGGACAGACGGAGGAGCTCTCCCCCCTCTCTGCTTGGCGAGAGGAGATCGAGCGGCGCGGGGGTCCCGCCGCCGTGCGCTAGGACGTCACGCGGGCGGTCGAAGAGAGGATCGCCGCCCGCAGCGTGGCCTGGGGCCAGGAGGTTCTCAAGCTAGCGGACCCTCAAGACCCCGAGCTGCTCTTCCTCACGCACGACGACCAGGCCGAGCTCCGACGGTGGGAGCACGTCGAGGAGTATCGGGCCTGGTTTGAGCACTCGGTACGCCGCGCCGCGGAGGTCGCCGCCATGGACATACGCCAGCGGATGGAGGTGGGTTTCGCTCTCCCTTAGATTGTACTTGGATTGTCTAATTGCTGTTTGCTGACGGTCTTCCCTTTTATCCTCGTCAGGCGTTGCGGGCGAGGTCTTATGACAAGTCCCAGTACATCCTCCGGGTGCAGGAGCAACTCTCGGCCCTTCGCGCCTCGCTGGACAGGGCGGCGGATGAGGCCGCCCGCGCGAGGGTTGAGGCGGCAGCCGTCTGGGAGAATGCCGAATCGAAGGTCGCCCACGCGAGGGCCGGCTTCGAGGCCGTGCAGAAGGAAGCCTGGGCGGCCTTGAAAACGGCGCAGACGAGGCTCGACATCGCCCTTCAGTCGACTGTCACGGTCGGGCGGGAACGGGATGCTTCCCTCGAGGCCAAGCGCAAGGCCGAGGAGGAGGCCACCCGGCTGAAGGAGGAGCTGGCCCGGGTGACGGAGGACATCCGAGGGCTCCGGGGAGACCTTGACGCCGTCTCCCGCGAGCGTGACACGCTGGCCGCCTCGGAGGAGAAGGCTCGGACCCGCGCGACCTCCCTGGGTGTGGTGGCGATGAACCAAAAGAGGGCCCTCGATGACGCAGGCAAAACCATCGAGGGCCTCGAGGCCAAGGTCAGGGGCCAGTTCTCCGACCTTGTCGACGTCCGCCGCCAGCTCGAGGAGACCGAGCAGGCCTACTCCACTCTGGATGTGCATGCCCAAGGTGAGTGTTTCGAGAGTGTTGCAGAATCTGTCCTGCCTCGACCCTCTTTCTGCTCTTTTGGCTTTTGACTATGTTGCGTGCTTGTTTTGGCAGAGCTCGCGACGGATAATGCCCGCGCCCATGAGGACCTGAACAAGCTTCAGGGCCTCCTCGGGACTGAGGCGAACCTCAACGCGAGGCTCGCGGATGTCATCAACACCTTCTACGACGAACTCTCGGTCAAGCCGGAGCCGGAGGTTGAGGGCGACGCTCGAGGGGACTCCCAGTTGCGCCGCTTCTACTCCATGACGCAGGGGGTGACGGAGCACGTCCGTGCCGCCCTGCATGTGGGCGTGAAGCGGGCCCTCGCGGTCGTCAACTCAGTCTACAATGTGGACCTCAACCTCGTTGTCGACGGGTTTGCCACCGACCCGAGGCTGACCGACGAAGAGAACGACGCGAGGTGCCAGGAGTTGATGGATCTTGCGGAGGTGCCCGGAGGCGAGCTGGCGAAGCTCTTCGAGCCTGAGGTGATCCCCTCGGCGGACGGAGATGGCGCCGAGTAGCCCTCGGAAGGTGTCGATGAGGTTTTGAAGACTTTTCACCTTCTGATGTGGCCAACGGGTGATGCCCAACTTCCTGCGTTGCTTCTTGAGGACGGCGACCCCCTCGATGAGTAGTCCTGGGCCTGCGAACAATATCTGGACAGGAAGGTCCATGTAATAGTTAGGCTTTTTGTACTGATACAATGTCGAGCCCCCGAGGGCTTCTTGTGTATAATGCATTTTGATCGAGATGCACATAGATATTTTTGTTTTTCGAGCTCTCCCTGCTTTTCTTTGCCTGAGTCGACGCTTATGGACTTAAGTGTTCGACGCACGCTCGCATCCTTGGAAGGGGGGGAGCGAGCCGGGATACCGTAGCCCTGGGGCGTAGGTGAGTCCCTGGCTCGACGACACCTGTGACCCTTAGGGAGTTCGAGGCGCCTTTACTTAGTCACGAAGCGTACTCGAGGGGAAAACGATTGGGAAAGCCGAGTTTCGAAAAACATTCGAGTTTTTCGGGGACTTCGGAGGGGGGTGCCCCCCTGTTAGCCCCCGAGGCAGGCTCGACTTTGCTGAGGCAAAGTCAAGGCTACCTTAGTGCTGTAGACGGGTGCGTCTCGTTATTTCTACTTCTCGAGCTCTCTCTGTTTTTCTTTGCCTGAGTCGACGCTTGTGAACTAAGTGTTCGACGCACGCTCGTATCCCTGGAAGGGGGGTGGCGAGCGGGGATACCGTAGCCCTGGGGCGTAGGTGAGTCCCTGGCTCGATGACACCCTCGACCCTTAAGGAGTTCGAGGCGCCTTTACTTAGTTATGAAGCATACTCGAGGCAAAGGTCGGAGGGAGAGTCGGGTTTCGAAAAAACGTATGAGTTTTTCGGGGTCTTAGGAGGAGAGGGCCCCTGTCAGCCCCCGAGGGGAGCTCGACTTTTGCCGGGGTAAAGTCGAGGCTACCTTCGAGCTACGAACGAATGTGAAATGTGTTTCGAGAACATTTTATTCATTCGAGGATTTGTACATAAATGTGAAAATGTACAAGGCCCTGAGGCCTTAGGGATAGAAGCGACGTAGTTGTTCGATGTTCCACGCGTTGGTGAAGATCTCGCCCTTCTCGTTCTTCAGCTTGTAAGTGCCGGGCTTCAGCACCTCTGCCACGATGAAGGGTCCCTCCCATGGTGGCGTCAACTTGTGACGAGAAGATCCTTGGCTTGAGGCCCTGCAAAACCATACCATTGGCACGCTCGACCTGACCGTTAGTTCGAGGGTGGGCAACTGCGGACCAATTCACCCTGATGTGGTGATGGTCACAGAAGTCCAAGAACTTTTGGCCAGTGAACTACGTGCCGTTGTCGGTGATGATGACGTTGGGGACCCCGAAGCGGTGGATGATGTCGGTGAAGAATAACACAGCTTGTCGAGATTGGATGTTGGCAATGGGTCGAGCCTCGATCCACTTCGAGAACTTGTCGACAACCACGAGAAGGTGAGTGTGGCCACCCTTGGTTCTTTTCAGGGGGCCGACCATGTCGAGCCCCCATACTGCGAACGGCCAGGTTATGGGTATCATCTAAAGAGCTTGGGCGGGTAGGTGGGTCTGCCTGGCGTAGAATTGGCATCCCTTGCAGGATCGGACGAGTTTGGTGGCGTCGTTGACGGCCGTCGGCCAGTAGAAACCCTGTCGAAAGGCACTTCCTACCAGCGTTCTCGGCGCCGCATGGTGGCCGCAAGCCCCCGAGTGTAGATCCTTCAGCAATGCCCTCCCCTCCTCGAGGGTGAGGCAGCGTTGAAGTACACCCGACGGGCTGCGTCGATATAGCTCGCGGCCATCCCTGTACAAGACATAGGTTTTGGCGCGTCGGGCTACACAACGGGCCTCCGTGCGGTCCTCTGGGAGTTCGCCCCGTGTCAGGTACTCGAGGTAGGGTGCGCGCCAATCCGTCAGAGGGTTGGCACTGCGACAGCCCCGTCGATCTCCATGACTTCTCCCCCGCTCGAGGGGGATCGGTCGAGGGGGTGGATCGACCCCTAGCTCGAGGGCGGGAACCCCCGAGTCTAGGTCGACGGACGGCTTGTGAAGATCCCTCGAGAAGATGTTGGGAGGGACCGTGCCTCGAGTAGACGCGATTTTGGCCAGCTCGTCGGCAGCTTCGTTGTACCGACGGGCGACGTGGTTGAGCTCGAGGCCGTAGAACTTGTCCTCGAGTTTTCGGACCTCCTTGCAGTAGGCTTCCATCTTGGGGTCGTGGCAGCTCGAATCTTTCATCACTTGGTCGATCACCAACTGAGAGTCCCCTCGCACGTCGAGGTGTCGAACCCCGAGCTCGATGGCGATGCGCAGGCCACTGACGAGAGCCTCGTATTCAGCGACGTTGTTGGAGGCGGGGAAGTGGAGGCGGATGGCATAGCGCATATGGACCCCTGAGGGTGATATGAACAGCAATCCGGCGCCTGCTCCCGTCTTCATCAACGATCCGTCGAAGTACATGGTCCAGAGTTCGCTCTGAACCTGCGCTAGGGGTAGTTGGGTGTCGGTCCATTCTGCAACGAAATCTGCCAGTACCTGAGATTTGATGGCCTTCCGAGGGGCATAGGAGAGAGTTTCCCCCATGAGCTCGGCCGACCACTTGGCGATCCTTCCAGACGACTCCCGGTTCTGGATTATCTCTCCGAGGGGGAAAGATGAGACCACAGTGACCGGGTGGCCCAGGAAATAGTGTTTGAGCTTACGCCGAGTGAGGACGATCGCGTACAGCAGCTTCTGGATGTGGGGATACCTCGTCTTAGTCTCGGAAACGACCTCGCTTACGAAGTAGACAGGCCTCTGAACCGGCAGGGCGTGTCCTTCCACCTCCCTCTCGACCACTATGACCGCGCTGACTACCTGGGTAGTTGCTGAGACATAGAGCAATAGGGGCTCGGCCGGACTCGGGGGTACCAAGACCGGGGGCGAGGTAAGCAAGGCCTTGAGTCTCGAGAGCGATTCCTCGGCTTCGACGGTCCACGCGAAGTGTTTCGTCTTCTTCAGGAGGCGGTAAAGGGGTAGGGCCTTCTCTCCGAGCCTCGAGATGAAGCGACTGAGGGCGGCGAGGCACCCAGTGACCCTTTGCACGCTCTTGAGGTCGTTGATCGGGCCCATCCCCGTGATGGCGGTTACCTTCTCGGGATTGGCCTCGATCCCGCGCTGGGAAACTATGTACCCTAAGAGCATGCCTCGGGGGACCCCGAAGACACACTTCTCAGGGTTCAGTTTTATGTGATTAGCCCTGAGGCACCCAAACGCGATCTCGAGGTCTCCGACCAGGTTTCCAACTATTCTGGACTTGACCACGATGTCATCGACGTAGGCCTCGACGGTTGGCCCTATGTGTTTCCCGAAGACATGGAGCATGCATCGCTGGTAGGTGGCCCCGGCGTTTCGCAAGCCGAAGGGCATGGTGAGGTAGCAAAACATGTCGAAGGGAGTGATGAAGGAGGTCGCGAGCTAATCGGACTCCTTCATCTTTATTTGGTGGTAGCCAGAATACGCATCAAGGAAGCAGAGGGTTTCGCATCCCGAAGTGGAATCTACAATTTGATCGATACGTGGTAAAGGAAAGGGAACTTTGGGACACTCTTTATTTAGACTAGTGTAGTCTACACACATCCTATCCTTCCCATTTTTTTTCTTTACAAGCACAGGATTAGCTAACCACTCGGGATGATGCACCTCCTTGATGAATCCGGCCTTCAAAAGCTTGTCGACCTCCTCCCCGATGATCCTGCGCTTCTCCTCATCGAAGCGGCGCAGGCGTTGCTTCACCGGTTTGGACCTGGCTCGGATGTCCAAGGAGTGCTCGGCGACCTCCCTCGGAATGCCCGACATATCCGAGGGACTCCATGCGAACACGTCGGCATTCGCACGGAGAAAGTCGACGAGCACTGCTTCCTATTTGGGCTCGAGGGTGGCGCTGATCGTCAGCGCCTTCCCATCCTTGAGGCCGGGGTCGAGCGGGACGGTCTTGGTGTTTTCCGCCGGCTTGAAGTTGCCAGCGTGTTGCTTGGGGTCGGGGATCTCTCCGGACAAGTCGTCGAGAGCTGCGAGGATTGCCGAATCCTCACGGGCCTCGGCTTTCTCCACGCACTCGACGTCGCAGTCGTATGCGTGCTCGTAGGAGGTGTCGACAGTGATGACCCCCGAGGGCCCCGGCATCTTGAGCTTGAGGTAGGTGTAGTTCGGGACCGCCATGAACTTGGCGTATCCCAGTCTACCGATGATGGCGTGGTAGGTGCCTCTCCACGCGACCACCTCGAAGGTCAGCTCTTCCTTTCGGAAGTTCGAGGGGACGCCGAAATAGACCGGTAGCTTGATGCGGCCGATCGGGAGCGCATTCTTCCCCGGGACGATCCCGTGGAACCCCCCCCCCCCCCCCCCCCCCGCGCTAGGTAGGAGCATGGTCCTCGGGATCCCCAGGAGGTCGAGGGTCTCGGCGTAGATGATGTTGAGGCTGCTCCCCCCATCCATGAGTACCTTGGTGAGGCGGGTGTTGAGGATGATCGGGCCGACGACGAGCGGGTAAGCCCCTGCGTTGGGGATGTGCTCGGGGTGATCGTCCTAATCGAAGGTGATCGGCGTATGGGACCAGTCGAGGTACCGCGGAGCCTGGGCTCGAACGGAAAAAACTTCTCGACGCTCCCTCTTGCGCTGGCGCGTGGTGAGGCGAGTCGAGGGTCCCCCGTAGATCATGTAGCAGTCGTGGACTTCGGGGAAGCCTCCTTTTTTGACATCGCCCCTGACGTGGGCGTCACAGGGCGGGTCTTCCTTGCCGTCATCTCACCTGAAGCCAGGAGGGACGAAGTGCTTTCGGAGCATGCGGCAGTCCTCGAGGCGGTGGTTGGCCGGCCCCATATGATAGGGCAAGGCTCCTTCAGCATCTTATCGAAGACGCCCCCGTCAGGAGGGGGCCCTCGAGGCTTCTTCTTGTCTGCCGCAGCGACAAGGTCGTCCGGCTCAACGTCGGGCTCGATGTTGGGCTCGACGTTGCGTCAGCCCGGTTGGTTCTTCTTCTTCTTCTTCCGGCTGCCGTTGCCGTCGTTGTTCCTTCTGGGCCCATTGTTCTTCTTGGGCCCGTCGTCCGAGCCTCCGGGCTCATCCGCCTTGCCTTTCCCCTTCCCTGGGGGAATCTGGAAGAACGCACCAACGGCCTCTTCGCCAGCTGCGTAGTTGGCGATGATGTCCATGAGCTCATTGGCGGTCTTGGGGGTGTTTCGCCCTAGCTCCCGCACCAACTCCTTGCAGGTCGTTCCGGCGATGAACGCCGTAATGACCTCGTGGTCTGAGATGTGGGTCAGTGCGGTGCGCTGCCTCGAGAATCGGCGGGTGAAGGCGCGGAGGGTCTCCCCTAGTTTCTGCTTGCAGCTGCGAAGGTCCCAGGGGTTGCCCCGCCGCTCGTAGGTGCCCTTGAAGTTGCCCTCGAAGATCTGGACCAGGTCGGGCCAGTCCTGGATCAAGTCCGGGGGTAGCTCCTTGAGCCACCTTCGAGCGGTGTCGGAGAGGAACAGCGGAAGTTTCCGAATGATGACGTGGTCATTGTCGGCTCCACCCAGCTGGCATGCCAGCCTGAAGTCGGCAAGCCAGAGCTCTGGCTTGGTTTCGCCGTTGTACTTGACCAGGCTGGTGGGTGGACGGAAACGGACGGGCAGGGAGGCCCGCCGGATGGTTCTACCGAAGACTCGGGGCCCCGGCGGCTCCGGAGACCAACATCGGTCTTCGTCGCTGTCGTAGCGCCCACCCCTGTGAGCGTTGTAGCCTCGAGCCTCGGCGTCGCCGTACCGACGTCGATTGTTCACACCGAGGGGGTCGATCGTCGACGAGGCGTTCCTGAACCGGTCATCGCTCGACTTGGCCCTGGGGCGCCTTGTTCTGGTGGACGGACACCTCTCGATTTTGTCGGGGGGGCACTGCTTGTCGCTCAGAGGCAGCCCCTCGACGCCTCGAGGCTGAGCTCTCCGCCTGCTGCACGACCGCAGTTTGGAGAAGCCCCTAGATTTCATCCCTGATACGCCGTGCTTGGGGGGTCGATGGCGCCGGCATGTCGCGGAGCAGCATCGCGGCCGCTACGACGTTCTGGCTGGCGCGGTTGAAGACTCGGGGTTCGACGGCCCCCTCCTCGACGATCTGCCGGTGGACTTCCCGGGCCCGCTCACGAGCTCCTCCACCCTGAGGACGCCCTCGATCCCGCTCGAGGGCGTGCTCGAGCTTCTGAAGATGCAGGCGCTCCTCCTCGAGCTTGCTGAGAAGCTCTCGGACCTGCGCGATCTGGACGTCTGGGGGTGGATCGGCTCTATCAGGACTTGGGGGGTTGGCATCTCGAGCTGGTGTAGCGTTGGCCCCCCCTCCTTCTTCGATGGCCGCGGTGTCGTCGACGTCGTCCTGCGGGTCGGCTTGTTCGTCGAGGTGGAAGCACTCCCGGGTGGAGTCGTAACTCTCGTCGGGAGAGTCCGAGTCGGGGTCGGCGTGGTAGAAGTGGGGGAAGGGTCCCCTTTCCTCCTCCTCCAGGTGCCGTCGTAGCGTGCCCCATGTACGGGGTAGTCCCGGCTCGCTCGGTGAAGAGGTGGTGACGGGAACGGCCGTCGCACGCGGCGGAGTCCCTGGAGACCCGCCACGTGTCTGTATCTGCAATCCTGCAAGGGCGGAAGAGAGCCCTGCACTATCGTGGTGCCCGCGCGGGAATGGGTCACGCGGTGGTGATGGGGTCGAGTCTGTCGGAGAGGCGACGGGGACCCCTGGGGACGACGGCGTGGCAGAACCAAAGTCCCACTCAGAGGGGCGCCCGCCCTCGACCCACAAGCATGGGTCAGACGGATTCCCAGGAGGAGGGACTGTATCGCCAGCTGGGGCCGGGGAAACGGCATCCGGCACCTCGGAATCTGCACGACGACGAGCGCGTCGGAGCCGCTCACGCCTCCTCCTGATCGCAGGCCAGAGGCGCAAGCGGAGGGGCCGTCGCCTGACCCTTGCTGGCCCCGGCGTACCGGTGCTGCTGGCGTCCAGGCCACGAGCGGAGGGAAAGACTATGAAGTCGCCCTGGTTCGTGGATACGAACCCTAGACTGTCGAACCAGACGACGGCGGTGAATGGAAACAGTGGGATGGTGGAGTCCATCTGAGAGAGTAGTTCGGAGTTGATCGACACGCAATTCCCCCTACCTGGCGCGCCAACTGTCGGTGTTATGACCCGGGGGTCAAGACCACCAACGAGTAAATTTGTATATCGTGTGATCCCCCTCTCAGACGTGATGCAAGATGGACACAAGGTTTATCCTGGTTCGAGCAAAGAAGGCCCTACATCCAGCGGGGGGGATGACTTGTATTATCTCGCACCCAAAACGTGCTCGTACAGGGGGGGTACAAGCTGTGTTACACAGGGTTGCTCAGAGTGAGCTGCGGTCTAAGGCTAGCGGGTTTGCCCTAGGCTGCGGGTTCGCCACCCGAGGGGTCGATCGAGTGACGGGGTGTGTATGCGTGGAGTATGAGAGTCTGAACTGAAGTCCCCAAGATTTCAGGATCCAGCCCTTTATTCTACCTCGGCGTCCCCTTTTATAGACCAAGGGGAGGTCCGGGGGTACAGGACCCTAACTGTGGCGGTATGGATAGCGTGTCCGAGGCACAGTGTTGGCGGAGAGACGTTGAGTACTGTGGCGGCATGGCCTTCCCGTCCTTCTGGCGTCCCCGGTCGTGGTGGCAGTAGAAGTCGCCGCGGCACAGCGTCCGCAGACGGGCACGAATCCCACGGCTGAAGCGGTACGGGGCGGATGGGACGGCCCCCATACTGGAGTTGTTGGAGAAAGGGGTCGAGCCCCTCGGTCGAGGGGGGGTCGAGCCCCGCGTGGCTCTGTCGCATTCCCGAAGTCGTCATCGAGGGCCGCACTATTCACTTTCCGAGGGGTACTGCTGGAGTCCATACTCGCGTAGTGGCGACAGTGGCGGCACAGTTGACAGGAATCGGGGACTTGACGGGGAGTTGGCGGATTTGACAGCGGACGCGGGCGCCCATGTCGTTAGGTGGTTTCACTTTAACCCATGCCGAGAGCAGTTGGGTTGATCGAGCCTCTCGTCCGGGGGTCGTCCGTTCGACCCCTGGTCTGTCGCTCATCGTCGAGGTAGGGTCGGAGCACAGACGGGGTCGGAGCACAGACGGGGTCGGAGAGGTCGAGGTAGAGGTCGGGGGGTCGTTCGTTCGACCCCTCGTCCGTCCTTCGTTCGTCGAGCTGGGGGTCGGGGGGTCGCTCGCTCGCCCCCTCGGTCCGTCATTTATCATCGAGGTAGGAGCCGGGGGGTCGTTCGCTCGCCCCCTCGGTCTGTCTCTTGACGTCGAGGTGGGGGCCGAGGGGTCGTTCGTCCGACCCTCGGTCCATCATTCGGCGTCGAGGTGGGCCGGCCCGTGACTTGTCGCCACAGCTGGTGTAGAGGGGGCCCTCGAGCGATGGGTCGTTCCTTACTGAGCAGTGGGCTGGTCCCTGCCTTAAAAATAGTTGCTATGTTTAGCGTTAATTTATCGAAGGGTTTAGGGTACCCCTTACCTTCGTACCCGACAGTACTAGAGAAGAACTAAGAACATCCAAGGATAGACAAGATATATTATTTTGGTGGTAGATAAGATAAATGGGTAGAGAATGATAATAGGTAAAGAATTGTAAAGAATGATAACTAGGTAAAGAGAGATTTTAGAGTTTTCTAAGGGGTTCTATCTAATCAAAGGCCCACTATACTCTACTTACTTTGAAGCAACAGTACCTTCTCGACTCTCGATAAAGACTGGGAAAAAGGTAGTCGGGAGAGGCTGCCAAAAGCTCTACGAAAACACCAACCCGAACGTGGTGGACTACAAAGGCCTTACAGAGCTGTCACCCCTGGGGCTACCACAACTATCTGTAGGATTGGGCGCAAACTCAGGTAAACTCTAGTCTAGACACCACGTCTACACTATCGCTTACTACTCTAATTCCAATTGTAAACTAGAGCACTCAATACGAGCGGAGATCCTGTAAATAGAATAAAGTAAGAACTAAAATAATATACTTAGAAATAATAAATAAAAACCTGGAGATTGCTCAGAACCAGATGCTGCAAAGGTACAATGTTGAGGAAGATCCGACAAATCCGGCTCCTCCTAGCTCTCTCCTCCTCTCTCACCTCTAATTACAACTAGATGAACTAGAACTAGAAGAACTAGATCTAGACAACTAGAGAGACCTCTCTCCTTCTCTACATCTAATTGAAACCCTAGCTTTTGCTCTGGAGAAGAATAATGAGATGAGATGATCCTCAGGGGGGGGTCAGGGGCCTTGCTTATATAGCCTCCTCAAATGAACGTGAGCCGTTGGATCAAACCGACCTATATGAAGGGTTTAGATTCATCCTCAAAGGCGGTGGAGCACGATCCGCGAAGCAGAGCCTGATTGGCTGCATGGGCTAGGGCGGGCACCCTGGCTCCGGGCCCGTTTCGCCTCCCGTTCGTTCTCGTGTCTTCTAGAACCCTCTAGAGTATAGAAAATTGTGCAGTTGATAATTATCTCTATGTAAACATGACATGTGGGCCTTTCCTTGGTATTTCCTGATAACCCCCTGCAGAAACAGACATTCACCAAAACTTGTGGAATTCTGTTAGTATAAACCCTAATTCTAGCTATTAGTTTCATTTAGATCCTTTTCCTTATTTAGTTGACAGTTAAAATTAGTACTTAAGGACCGTCAACACTCCGCCCCTGCTCTTTAGGCCATTCTTAATAGGAGTTTTATGTTCTAATTTTCAAAACAGTCATATTTTAGAAATAGTGCACAAGAATGTCATCCCTATGAAACTCTCTCTATTCCCATAAAACTCAACGCGTCTCTCTCATCATTAATATAGTGACACATCAGCATAATTAATGTCAATGAAGCTTTGATGAAACTTTATTCAGACTGACCTTACGGATTAAAATGGTGAGGAGCAGATTTCTGAAGGGGTGGCATATGTTTTCATGGCATCAGCTTACACATGACGTCGGACAAACAAAAACTAGAAGTCCACTTTTTTCTCGACAACTCGAAATTCAAACAAAACATCTCTCTCAACTCTTAAAATTGTTCATCACTCTCTGGCCCAGTTATAAGCAATTTTTAAAATAATTTTTTTTATTTATTTTGGTTGGATCTTTGAAAAATCATAGCAAACCTTTCAGAAGTCTTGCACTTCTTTACACTTAAATTTAAATAAATCTATACCTAAGTTATACATGATCTAATAATTGTGAAATTTTTACTATAGTTTGAGCATAAAATATTTAGCTTACCATAAAATTTTTTCCACAATTGGAGCATAGAAACTACGGCTATGATTTATTCCACATAATTAAAAAACATAGATCTAAAGCTACAGTAGAAATTTTGTATTAAACCATACCATATTATATATTAACTATGTGATCTACTTATGCGGAGTTCAACAAAATTGAATTTACTATTTTATGATTTTTTTGTTATTTATTATGATTCTTTAAAGATTTAGCCCAAATAAATAAAAAGAATCAAAACCGCTTATTATACGGGTCGTAAGGTGAACTGTTTTAAAAGTTGACTTATATGTTTTGTTTATTTTGAAATTCAAGGAAAACATAGATGTTTATGAAAGTTGAAGAGATAACATGGATGCTTTCCTTTCACATTCAAAACTAGCCAGCGCAGGGGCCTGTCACAAGATAGCAAAGAAATTGGGGTCGCGGACCATAAGCTGACCCTACTTACACCCAGACGGAGAATATCACGGCTGGCCCTCTGCTCTTTAGCATCCAGAACAGCAAGATGGGAATATCACATTCAACCAAAATTTCTGGAAGTTCTCAAGAACGCCGAAATGAAAACGGTGCAATGGTGGCCGGTTGAATAACCGGTTTGTTCAGTTGGCCCTGTACATAACAAAAGAAAACATCGAGCTCCATAAACAAGAAGCCAGCATCCAGCATGTTGAAACAAAATAAAAATACACCTTGTGATTGAAAGTAACCCCTCTTGCTCCCTCTTCTTCCAATTGGCGAAAAAAAAATGTTCAGCACTGGTTCATATCATCCCTCTATCTACACACCTCAAAACATGATGTTTGGGAGCCTCTCTGTATCTCTCGCGCTTACTTTTCATCTTATTGTTCTTGCTGCAATTTTTTCGCTCTTTCTAACGACGGAAGAAGGGCAGGGGGCGGACACCTCTGTAAGAACACTGTTTGCCAGGACCTACTGCGCAGGCGCAGCGGCGATCGTCGACGAGGACCGGCCCGGCCACGCAGGAGGTAGCGCCTGTTTGCGGAGCGGCGACGGCGGTGGCTTCTGGGTTTGAGCAGCTGCCTCGAGTTCCGATGTCAACATGTCGAACATGACCTGGACGTCCTTGTAGCCGCAAGTCTGCACGTCCTCGTGGAGCTTCAGAATGCCACCACTGCCTGCACACAGCACATGATCCATGGTGTCCAGGTGAAATCCTGTCAGATGAATTATGGTTCGAAAATAAAACTAATGCCTGACCAGGTGCCAGGACAGTGTAAAGGCATCATTCAAACATTCCTCAAAATCTCAGCATATCATACATGAAAAACCTAATTACCAACGGTGGACTGAGGGAAGAATACTTAGTAGCTATTGGGCCCAGACACAGACTGTACTATATGGGCCAAGCCTCAAATGTTGTGAAGACAAAGTAGCCCATGTACTGGTTGTGTCTTTTGCTTTGGGCCCTTGGGATTGTGCTCCCCTTAACTTCATTCATTAGACAGATGGTTGCAGTCAATGTTGTCATTATCTAATCAAAAGGTTGGTTTTTAATCTAAAATGTTAAGAAATGACTTTGCTGGTTTGGTATATATAAAATTAGTGCATCTTTTAGGACTGTTATAATTGTTTTAAGTAAAGGATTTTCCTAACAAACAAAACAGGGTCCAAATGGAAGAGGAGTGCAAGCCTGTGTTATGTTAAACTAAATACTCCCTCGGTTCTAAATTATAAATTATTTTGACTTTTTTGGTATAAAGATTTATTATGTATCTAGATATATAGCAAAATTGATATATCAAAAAAATCAAAGTGACTTATAATTTGGAATAGGAGTAGAATATTATTGGAGATGACACTTAGCTTCGCATAACTAATTCCAGAAAGTGTCTACATTCATTTCTATTGCAATATAACACCAAAATAAAACATAAATAAACAAAGTAAGGTGGTATGAACTTTTTATGATGAAACAGGAGCGGTAACCTCTACTGATTAAACAAAGAACAAAATAAAACGTTATAAAGCAAGCTTAAGGGATAAAAAGGAAACAAGGGAAATGAAGAAGGTGCTAGACAATATTGACATATTGACTTTAGTATAATGTAAATGTGACAGTCCTTCCACTACCCTAGGACTAAATCATAAATTGGCATTATGAAACAGGAACATTAGACGCATCCCAAACTGACGAAAAGGCACTTCCGAGTTCCTTTTTAAAAAACTGAAGAAAAAGCACCAGAAATTAAGCAATCAATCCAATGGACCACCGGGGACAAAATAGTGCCATCCTAAATTCCTTAATAAAGAAGATGCAAAAGCTCAGGGCATCACCAATAGAGGCTCACATCTTAGGGTTTCGATACAAATAAAGTAATTCACATAAATTAGTAAATGTTGATACTACTATTCACACAATGCAAAGTACCACTACTTGTGGTTTTTAAAGGGACTTTCTCTTTACATCATTGGTCTATTTCCTCTCCCTCTTCTTTTAATATGGACCACATTCTTTTTTCCTAAGTATATGTATACTTAGCTTTTGCAGCCACCTAAGATAACTATAGAGAGCACCTACTTTTTTTTTCTGATCCTCTGTGAAATTTGGATCAGTCCAACATGAATATGCACGTCATAAAAAGGTTGGTACGAATCACAGCTTTTAAGAAAGCTCCTGCAGATGAGTAATCAGCTTCACTGCAGACGTACGGTGTCCGTTTGGGCCGAGTAGCTTTTTCCCTTGTGGTTCACAGGCTCGCGATGTTGGTTTCCAGAGGAAGGGACCACCATCAGTCTGAATTTCTCATCTATCGCTCGGGACAGGATATGGATTCTGTACAAAACTATGGTTAATCTTCCAGGCTTGCACAGTTCCAGTGCTCCTAGTAGAAGATCTCCATCTCACCATGGGCCATGGCAGTACGTATCCAAGGCACAAGATATCGATAGCAGTACGTATCCAAGGCACAGCCGCACAGGATATTTAAAGGCCACTAGGCCAGCACGTGGCCCGATGGCGACATTCAACGCGAGACGCAGCGGCAGCAGCGGCCATGGCCCACCTGTCTGTGGCGGCACAGGTCAATGGCAGCAGGGGCTTATGTCAAGGCGCCATCATGCGGCCTGTGTGGGGGGGGTTAGGGTACGCCCTGCGTGCCTCGTGCCGAGGCCACGCGGCGCGGCGGCCATTCAAGTCGAGATCGTCCCGATTTCGTGCTGCTGCTAGGCAGCAAGATCGGGGGATGGGGAGAGGATGAATGCAATGCAAGAGATTGCCGTGCCGTCCTCTGTTCACCAGCAATTGCGAGCGCACAGTGCTCTGCAGGCCACTGTTACGGGCTTATGACCTCCTGTACCCTTCGCCAATCACCGTGATGAATCAAACGTCTTTACCTCCCTTAGTTTGTTTTTTAATAATGTGCAAATTGCAAACGTGATATTGTCCTACATGTCAGCTTGGTCGATTTTCAAGGAGAATATCATGGGTTCTACTGCTGACTGCTGCGACTCTCAGTCAGAGGGGGTTAACGAATTTGAGTCAGGTCATTTACTTTATACTGAGAAAAAAACAAAGGGCGAGCTTCAGTTCAGAAGCGCAGCGCGAAAATAAAGCGAAGCGCAGTGAATAACATTTCAGATGGTGTACCACCGCAACAGAGTCGTAAGAACTGAATCTCTAAAAAGGAAATATCGGAGCATGCATGTAGTATATATTTGGAGATGAAACCCTTGTTCATATGAGAAGAAGAACAGGGTTTAGAATCAGCACCCATCTCAACAGAAACAGAGCAAACACACGACTGGATCGGCACACTCGAAAGGATAACAAAATCGAGCAACCTACTACTACGACGGCCAGGAGGACGAGATGTACCGTCGCTCCCGATCTAATCTCCAGCGATTCCAAAGCTAAACAACGATCGCCTCAGTCCGATCCCCTCCACAGAGCAGAACGAAACGACCGGCCGGGTTAGGGAGAAAGAGGGAGGGGGGGGGGGGGCATGATGATAACTGACCAGACTTACGCGCGCGGAGCCGCGCGGCGACGGCGGCCCAGGCGCGGCGCGCGCGGGGCACCACCTTCCTCCGCCACCACGCCACCATCCGCGCCGACGCCCTCGGCACTCCAGGCTCCTAGTAGTCCTCTCCTCTCTCTCCTGACGCGAGGCGCGGTGCTCTGCGGGGTCTGTGAGGAGGCGCGGCGCGGTTAGAGAGACAGGCAGCAGCAGCGCAGCACGGAGGGCGGTTTTATCCGGCGGGTTTTCGTTGCGGTCGGCGGGGTATCTGGGCTGGGTTGGGCCGCTGCGGGCTACTGGCCTTGCGTCCTGCCGGCTTTCCAGGTGCACGTGGTTGGCGCCTGCCGCCGCCGCGCCGACTCGTACACGCTAGCCACTAGGCAACTAGTTTCCCTCTTTCCCTCCTCCAAAATTGTGACACATTAAATTTGAAAAAAAAAAAGATTGGGCATTTATGCAATGGATTTATTTTGGGTAAACTCCGCCGGCTATATATAGCATCCACATATTTCATACGTCTAAGCCGTATCTGAAATTTAAATATGTGAATTAGTGCGGCTATCTCTCATCCTAGTACGTGATCTGGCAGTTTAAAAACGATGATACGTGTTCACCACACAACTCAAATCTCCATAATTTTTTATATAAGAATAAGACTACTAATAATTTAGAAAAATATCTGCTCGCGTGTAGCCGTGACCACGTATCTAGCCTACCTGACATTGTGAGCAGCAAAAACTTGACACGTCAGCTCGGTCACATGTGTGGAGTATTAGACCACAACCTCATCATCATTCCTCCTCGCCTCTGTTCGCTCGAACCAGTTTTAACTTATTTTAGTTTATTCTCTCTCACAAAACACTATTTAATCAACCAATTTTTATATTAGCCGAAGACTTATCTCATCATTCCTCGTCGAGACCTGAAAGGCGATGTAGTAGCTCCTATCAGCGACACGTGGCTGCCTCCCATGGAAATTTTCGTTTATTTTCTCTATGCGCGACGATAGATATTTTTTTACCCACCATGATTGTTTTTTTCTTTTGATTAATTGTAGTGTAATCACTAGAAATAACAACCGAACATATTATGGAAAAAGAATCCAAAGTTGCTAATTTAGCCATTCTCCAAATAAACCTTACCTAAAAATAGCTAGACTAGTCCAACAAGCAAAGTAAAACTTAGCATTTCTGTATTTGAACGTACGGCGTAATTGTTATAAAAAAGACATACCATGTCATAAAAATTTTTATCCATCGTGTCAAGACTTTCGGATCTGAAAAAATTAGTATGATTCTATTTGACTGCTCCATAAAACCTACTTTATAAACTCTACAACGGAGCAATATCATAAATGAGTTTAAGAAATACACCTTTAGATGCTCTCTTAAGATCATCTTTTTCTCTAGAGCGGAGTTTGTGGAATTACATATTTTTGGCAAAAAAAAATAGAGCAAAGCTAGAAAAACTTACAGAAGTGGAGTCCCAAACTCAATTTTATTATAGCTTCACGAGCAGCTTTCTCAGGGAAGCTAGACTGCTTTGTAAAAACTGTGGCTAAACCACTTCATCACCAGCTTTCTCGAAGAAACTGAGCTGCTTTAGAAAAGTTGTTTGGTAAAATAGGTTTAACAGCAGGTTCATGTATGGCTGAGGGGCAAATGAGAGAGCAAGCTATGAAAAGTTATTTTTTTTAGCTTCATCTCTCTCTATTTGTACGTGAGAGCATAAAAAGAGGAGCTTCACCTATACATTTATTTTGATAAAAGTTTAATAAAAATAGCACACAACTTATAAAGTTGTAGCAATTAATTACTTAATATACTAAGGCCACATTTAGATTTAAATTTCTACTTTCGTACAGCAATGTAGCATTTCGTTTGTATTTGGTAATTATTGTCGATTTGTCTCACAAATTACAAATAAATTATGGAATTAGTTATATTTTTTATCTATATTTAATACTCCATGCATACGTCCAAAGTTTCGATGGGACAGAAAATCTTGTAAAGTTTTAAAATTTTGAAGATATCTAAATAGGGCCTAAAACCCATAACACTTTTTATCTAATCCAATAATATAACTGTTTTGCAATTAGGACAGCTCTGATAGCTAGCTCCAACCTAGTGTTAGATGTTACGTGGAAGAGACGCGCTAAAGTCTTGTGAGCTAGTAGTAGGAAGAGAAAAGTGGCCAATATTGTGGGACATGCAGGATGCGATGGTATCTAATGATCCGTGTCAGATTTTCCTGTTACAGAGGTGTATTACAGGGCAATAGTTAATAAAAAATACAAAAAATAAAAGGGAAACAAGGATAGACGCGATGGCGACGGCCCGCGGGGGCTCGCCTGCGGCCCACTGAGCCGTTGTCGTTGATTGCCGACGGGCCCACAAGAGTGATCGTCAGTGCCCACGTGTTACCCGGATGCGGTGTGGTAGACTGGCGGGCCCGAAGGCTACCATGGCCTAGCTACCGGCCTACTGCCCCCCTACAAGTACGACCGGGAGTCTGGCCGTCTGGGATTCCGAGCTCTGCGAGCAGCCAGTGACGGCAGTTATCTCCTCGATCATGTGCGCAGTTATTGTGCCTCGGAGGCCGCGCCACCAATGGCGACGCAGGTTTGGTGTCAGAAATCCCTGGCTCTGGTATTTCGGTTGGAGACTGGAAGGGGAGTTTGATCGTCCTAGGTGAAACTGGCGAATTCAAAATTAAGGTCTAGATGTTAAAAAAAAAAGAAAAACGATGTTGTAGTATTTTTTCTATTTGATAATTATTATTTAATTATAAAGTAACTAAATTTTAAAAAAAATCGTCTCTTAAATTACTGATATAATTAGTTATTTTTTATACATATTTAATGCTCCATGCATACCTAAAGATTGAGAAAATTTATAAAGTTTTAGAAATTTAAAGGATTCTAAACAATTAATAGTTACACATAGCAGCTGGCTGCAAGGTTTGTTAGTCTTCTCTCAGGTCATTTATGTAATAGTCAGTTCTTCACAATTAATATATATCTCACATCTATTTTAAATATTTTTTTTAGCTTTTGTGTCCAAATTACTTGTAAACTTACCGTTTGTTTCCCCTCTCCTCTCCTCTCTCTTACACCTTGTTATTTAGCTAACTTATAGTCTCTTATTATACTTGCTCTAAAACAATATAAAAAGGACGGTAAACAAACATTAAATAAAAAAGGCTAACATGATTAATTCAAACTTTTAGAGAGTTTTCAAATCATCGTTTTGGGAGTCATTTGCATAAATATTTTTTCTATATTTTTTCATTCTCTAATATTTTTCTATATCCATACGTAGAGTTATTCTTGTCTTTTTTTCTATTGAAAAATTCGAAATAGAAGATGGGTTATACTTGAATGACTATTTAGATAGGCTGTTGGATGGTAGTTTTTTTTTAGCAAAATCTCTATTTGTAGCATTTAGAAATATCACGGGAGATGTTCTTAAATTAGCAGGTTGCTGATCGGAAATCGTATTGGTTTTGAAAAGAAAAGTACAAAATACAATGGATTGTCGCTTTCCTAGAATCTGCAGCGGCTGCCTATAGCTGAAGTTGCTAGAAGCTTTCCATCAGGAAAAAAAAAGTTGCTAGAAGCTGCATAGCAAAAGAAAATGGCCTAATATTCTTTGTAAACTAATATTCTTTGTAAAAGGATACAAGACAAAAGCAAAAGCGTTGAAATCTTTTCTTGTTGCACTAACACATGCTACATCTTTAAAATGGTAGAAGAGAAAAGTATACCGAGAGGTAAGAATAAACATTATTTTAGGATAAAATTTGAATTCTATAATATCTTTAGAACGAGGGACTAATGACATCACCTTAGAGAAATTCCAACAGTTTTGTATTTTTTATTTGGCAAAATTAGGAATTTCTCAAGTTTTAAATAAATATGGCAAAGGTAAAAAGAGTCAATCTCCAACAATTTCCCATTATTCACTTGTGAAAGGTCCTAATCCAAGGCTAAAGGGGGGGTGAATAGCCTAATTTGAAAATCTAAGACAAACTCAACAATAAGTTAGAAACACAAGAGACAAAGCTAAAAAGCACTAACCTACTAGAGAAGCCAAGCCACCTAAAGAGCAATTCTAGCCTAATAGCTCTAGATGCACACAACTCCTATACAAGCTACTAAGACAAAGAGCTACCAACTAACACAACCTAAAATCTCTACTAAGCAAAAGAACACGATAGAGAGCAAGAGAGATAAGGGTGAGTGATATACCGCTGTGAAGTGTAGGGGATGAACTAATCAAGTGAATACCAAGGAGATCAATCAATCACAAGGAGACAATGGTTGACACTTGATTTTCTTTCGAGGTTCACTAGTTTGCCAACTAGCTACGTCTCTGTTGTGGCAAGACACTCACTTGGAGGTTCACGCGCTATTGGCATCACACGCCAAACCCGTCACCGGGTGCCGCACAACTAACACAAGATGAGGCTATTGAAATGCCACAAGCAATCCACTAGAGTTACCTTTGCAATCTCCCGTGGGGAAGGCATAAGAACCCCTCACAATCACACTTGTGGTTGAGGAAGCACAATCACCAAGCTTCTCGAATCCACCTTGCCGTTCCAAACGTCTACATGATGGCAATCACCAAGAGTAACAAGAAAACCGCAGCGGTATCAACTCCCAAGTGCCACTAGGATGAACTCACTTCATGCAATGCACTTGATTCACTCAAATCTCACAAAAGGATGATCAATCAAAGATGAGATGAGTGGGAGTGTGTGTCACAAGTTCACAATGAGTATGCAAAGTCCAGGTGTGCAAGAGAGTGAGCTTGGGTCGGCCAAACACCTTAAATAGCCCCTCACAAGGAACTAGCTGTTATGCATTTTCTCAGCCTGAAAAACTGACCATCGGACCACTCTGCGCGATCTCCGGACCAATGCACATGGTCCGGAGCTTTGGTCTGACGCCTCCTCCGATCGCCACGTGTCTTGCCAATTTTGAATTTGACCGTTGACGCGCAGACTTGACACCGTCGGACCACCTCCATTGGTGCGGAGGCCTGGTCCGACGCCTGGTCCGGAGCTTTGCCCTCAGCTTCAACAAGCGATACAGTAAGCACCTGGGCTTCGGACCACTCGTACGGACCCTAGCACCGGACTAATTTACCTGGTCCGGAGCTTCATCGGATCTTCACTCAAGGTAACACAGTAAGCTCCTGGCCTCCGGACAACTAGTCCGGAGCCTACCACTGGACCATACCTTCTAGTCCGGAGCCTGTCTTTGTCTTCTGCTTTGAGTTGACCAAGCCACCGGACACTTGGCCAATGGTCCGGAGCACCTCAGGACCGCTGGTCCGGAGCTTCTCAGTCAGCCAGCCAGTGCTAGGAGTAGCTGTCGGACCACCTCTTATGGTCTGGAGCTCCTATGCAAAACTGGTCTGGAGCTTCTGTCTTGGTCTGAATTCACTCATCTTTTCTTCCCTTGATCTCATGTGCCTCCACCAAGTGTTTCACTGACTTGTGCTCGTGTGTTGGCATATTTTAACAAGTTTTACAAGGGTTGTTCATTAGGATTAGATGCAATGTAATTCATGATAAACCTAATGGCACTTGATAGATGTAACCACATACTATTTTCCCCTCTTAATAGTATGGTTACCTAGTTTAAATGTGATCACACCCACTTGGTGTCTTGATCACCAAAATCAAAAGCCCTAGCCTTTTATACCTTTGCCTTGATTTGCTTAGGGACTCCTCCTTCTCTTCTTCTCCAAGTTTGAGCCTTTTGATTTGCTTTCTCCTTAGCTTCCATCCTTGCTCCATCACTTGTCATCTTCACCTTTGTGTACTAATCCTACTCAACACTTAGAGCTAGGTTAGTACTTAGGCTTCATCAATTACCCAAAACACTAGAGATCTCTTAATCTCCTCCTTTTTGGTAATTGATGACAACCCAATATAAAGATATGAAATATGATTTTTGATTCAACTAGAAATGCTTGACACCACTTGAAATTTAACAAAAAGAAGGTGATCAATCATTTCTAAGTTGGTTTGATAGTGTTAACTCCCCCTACATATGTGTACTTCTATGAATATAAGTCAAAGCTTTGCACATATGCTTAGATAGAACTTTTTGGAGGGGTCAACAACTAGCAAACTATGACATGATGCTAAGGTATAAGAGATGGACCTTTGAAGCGTGATACTAATCGGAGTACGTCTTTCTACATCCCTTAGCAACATGGTTAGCTCGATACAAATTGAATAAACAAATAAGATCTAGAAGGTTATCTAGCTAACTTCCTATACATGCTAAAATGGCTAGAGGGTTGCAAACAATATTTCAATGTTACCACTTAGCATACACCATACAAGCATATTATTGAAAATAACAATGCAAGCAAGAATATGTGTGAATGCACAATCAAATGCAACAACTTGTTAATAGGCTTGCTCCCCCTACTTATGTGCTCAAATTTCAATTTTTCACTTTCAAATCTCTTTTCCCTTTTTGTCCTATCATTTCATATTTTATATCCTTTTTCTCCCCCTTTGTCACAAATTACTACAAAGGGACTACTTGTTAAAGTTTCATCAAGTCAAGTTAGAAAATGATGTGTGATTATCAAATTAAGTTCACTCTAGACCACTTGTCCTACATATTTAACACAGTTTAAACCATGGACAAGCTTGTTCACACATCTTGCAATGGTTATCTTATCCATGTTGGTTAAATATAAGAACAAATATTCTAGACTAAACATGGGTGGTTGCAAACTTATCAACATGTCATATGGTACCACTAGATCAATCAAGTCATAGAAGAAATAATGGCATCATATGTACATACAAATCATTTGTTTTTCATGAATGAGCCTAATATGAGTGATGTCTAAATGCTCTACACAAGTCTACTAAAGGATGAATGCATATGTCAACCAATTGTACCTTGCGATCTTGGACTAGAGGCATGTCATATAAGTGGGGGTGCATCAACTCATGTTGGAGAAATCCAAGATGTTCAACTCATTCCTTAACATGCAAAACCTCTTCTCATCAAGTGGCTTGGTGAATATGTCGGCTAATTGATCATCGGTGCCCACATTGTCAATGTAAATGTCACCCTTTTGTTGATGATCTCTTATGAAACGGTGTCTCACATCTATGTGCTTTGTTCTAGAGTGTTGGATGGGATTGCTTGTGAGCTTCACCGCACTTTAATTGTCACATAGCAAGGAAACCTTCTTGAATTTGATTCCATAATCATTCAATGTTGCTTTCATCCATAATAGTCGTGCACAACAACTCCCCGCACTTCTGTATTCGGCTTCGGCGGTAGAGAGTGCCACACTATTTTGCTTCTTGGATTACCATGAGACTAGTGACCTTCCCAACATTTGACATGTACCACTAGTGCTCTTCCTATCCACTTTGCAACACGCATAATCGGAGTCCGAATATCCAATCAATTCAAACCTTGATCCCTTGGGATACCACAATCCAAGATCTTGTGTATGCTTTAAATATCTCAATATCCTCTTCGTGGCTTTCAAATGACTCTCCCTAGGAGATGCTTGAAATCTAGCACACATGCATACACTAAACATGACATCCGGTCTTGATGCGGTCACATAGAGTAAACTAACAATCATTGACCGATATAATGTTTGATCAACCATTATGCCACTTGTGTCACTATCCAAGTGTCCATTAGTCCCCATAGGTGTACTAATACCTTTTTCATCTTCCAATCCAAACTTCTTGATCATATCCTTGATGTATTTGCCTTGACTCACAAATGTACCATTCTTCATTTGCTTGATTTGAAGTCCAAGGAAGTAACTAAGTTCACCAATCATTGACATTTCAAATTCATTTGCCATCATTTCACCAAACTCTTCACAAAAATCTTAATTTGTAGACCCAAAGATAATGTCATCCACATAGATTTGCAAAATGAACAAATCATTTCCAATCTTCTTGGTGAATAGGGTAGTATCAACCAAACCCATCTTGAATCGCTTAGAGAGGAGAAAGCTTCTCAACCTCTCATACCATGCTCTAGGTGCTTGTTTCAACCCATAAAGAGCCTTCTTGAGCTTGTAAATATGGTTGGACTTCTTTGTCTCTTCAAATCCGGGTGGTTGCTCAACATACACTTCCTCATTGATGTACCCATTGAAAAAAGCACTCTTCACACCCATTTGGTACAATTTGATGTTATGTGCACAAGCATAGGCCAATAAGATTCTAATTGCATTTAATCTTGCCACCGGAGCATATGTTTCACCAAAGTAAAGACCTTCAACTTGAGAGTAACCTTGAGCCACTAGTCTTGCTTTGTGCCTCACCACTATTCCATCTTGATCTTGCTTGTTCTTGAATACCCATTTTGTTCCAATGACATTGTGATTTCTTGGTCTTTCCACTAGTTCCCAAACTTGATTTATTGTGAAGTTGTTAAGTTCATAATGCATAGCATTTATCCAATCCATATCCTTCAAAGCTTCATCAATCTTGGTTGGCTCAAATGATGAGACAAAAGAGTAATGCTCACAAAATGAAGCCAATCTTGATCTTGTTTGAACTCCACTTTGAATGTCACCAATAACTTGATCTAAAGGATAATCTCTTGCAATATTGGTAGATTGAAGCACTTGCATGTGAGAATCTTGAACAATCGATTGAGATGATGGACTAGCTTGATCTTGTACTTGAGCTTGACTAGCACTTGCTTGATCTTGAGTTGGAGAGCCACTAGCTTCTTCATTTATGGGAATGGTCACTTGATCTTCATCTTCATCTTGTACTTGTCTTGGTATAATGTCACCAATATCCATATCTTTCATTGCATTGACCAACTTGTCACCTCTCACATCATCTAAGTTTTCTTGTTCATCTTGAGAGCCTTGTGTTTCATCAAATTCCACATCATGAACTTTCTCAAGAATTCCACTAGATGAGTTCCACACTCTATAAGCCTTGCTTGATGTAGAGTAACCAAGTAAGAAGCCTTCATCACATTTCTTCTCAAACTTGCTTAGCCTTGTACCCTTCTTCAAGATATAGCACTTGCATCCAAACACTCTAAAGTATGCAATATTTGATTTTCTTCCATTCAAGAGTTCATATGGAGTCTTCTCAAGCATTCCGTGACAATAGAGACGGTTGCTAGAGTAACAAGCCGTATTGATAGCTTTGGCCCAAAAGGAATGACTAACATTGTATTCACTCAACATTGATCTTGTCATGTCAATCAAGATTCTATTCTTCCTTTCAACTATCCCATTTGATTGAGGAGTGTACTTTGAAGAGAATTGATGGTTTATTCCAAAGTCATCACATAGTTCATTAAATCTTGTGTTCTTGAACTCACTCTCATTGTTACTTCTAACTCTCTTGATAGTTGTTTCAAACTCATTGTGGCACCTCTTGACAAATGACTTGAATATATCAATTGTGTCACTTTTGTCACTAAAAAAGAATACCCATGTATATCTTGTGAAGTCATCCACTATCACAAATTCATACTTGTTTGCACCAATACTTGTATATGTTGTTGGTCTAAAGAGATCCATGTGCAATAACTCAAAAGCTTTGCTTGTACTCATAATGCTTTTCTTTGGATGAGTGTTTCCATCTTGCTTTCCAGCTTGACATGAGCTACATAGCTTATCCTTCTCAAATGTGACATCCTTTAAGCCTCTTACTAGATCATGTTTGACTAACTTGTTCAATTGTTTCATGCCAACATGTCCAAGCCTTCTATACCATAGCCAACTCATGCTAGATTTGGTGATGAGACAAGTTGATACTTGAGTCTCACTAGCATCGAAATCCACTAGATAGAGGTTCTCATATCTAAATCCTTTGAATACTATGTTTTACCCATCCACACTAATGATCTCCACATCCTCAACACCAAAGATGCACTTGAAACCGAGATCACACAATTGGGCAACCGACAATAGATTGAACTCAAGCCTTTTCACTAGAAGCACATTGCTAATGCTAAGATCATTGGAGATAGCAATCTTTCCAAGCCCTTTCACCTTGCCTTTGCCATTGTCACCAAAAGTGATACTATCATAGCCATGATCACTATCTTGGTTGATTGAGTTGAACATCCTTCCATCACCGGTCATGTGTTGAGTGCACCCACAATCAAGTACCCAATGCCTCCCTTCGGATTTGTAATTGACCTACAAGAGAGATCAATTCTTTTTAGATACCCACACTTGCTTGGGTCCTCCAAGGTTAGTTACCAAGGTCTTTGTAACCCATATAGTCTTCTTGGAAGACATCCATGGAGCACCAATAAACTTGGCATGAACACCATTAGAATCCTTGGAAAGAACATAGAATGGATCAACTCTAATGGAGGATACACTTCCTTGTGGCATCTTGTTCTTGCATTCATGCTCATTGTGACCAACTTGCTTGCAACTCTTGCAATAGCTACCGGTGTTCTTCACAAAACGAGTCTTTGTAGGGTCGAGATGGCGGACTAGACGGGGGTGAATAGTCCTTTCTAAAACTTAAGCGTCATAGCTAACCGAAACAAATGCGGAATTAAAACTATCAGTCTAGCCAAGACTACACCCCTCTATCTATCACTCTAGACCCTAGCAAAGTATACTAAAAGGGCTTACTAAGGTGCCAAGCTAGGAAGCTCACCTAAACAAGTCTAGGTTGCAAGGTCACACAAACCTAAGCAACTAGTACTAAAAGGGCATAGCTTGAGGCTCTACTTGTTGCTTCACCAATTGCTTGGTTGGGCACATTGAGGTGAGATGACCCCAAATGTGACACTTGAATCACTTGACATGCTTTAGCCTATCATCTTCTTTCTTCAACTTGAGCTTCTCCTTGTTTGGGCAACCATTTGCAAGATGTCCCATATCATGGCATATGAAGCACATGAAATGATATAGCTTATTTTGTTCTTGCTTCTTCATCTTCATCTTTTTCTTGCCCTTTTTCTTGTTGAATCCCACTCCACTCTTGTCACCATAGTTTCTTGTGTTGTTCAACATGTGCTCAAAGGTGACTTTGGAGTTGTAGCACCTCTCTAACTTGTTGCTCAAATTCTTCAATTCACTTTTAAGCTCATTGTTCTCCTTCAAAAGGTTAGTCTCACAAGATATAGAAGTAGAACAAGCATCTATTTGTGAAGAACATGGTATATCAAGTAAATCATCACAAGAGGTGGATACATGCTTCTTCTCTACTTCACAAGGGTTAGTAACAATATGTAGTTGATCATTTGACCCATGTGATGAGCTTTCATCCTTTTTAAGATTTATCAATTCTTCAATTAGAAAACCATGTTTATGAACTAGATCTTCATGAAATACTCGAAGTTGCTCATGATCTAGTTTTAGTTCTTCACGTGAAGATTTAAGAACATCAAGTAAGTGCTTATGTTCTTCACATGAGTCTTTTAGATTTGAGATTTTCTTTATTGAAGCCTTAAGGAGTGAAGCATGCATTTCAATTAATTCTTCATGAGAATCAACAAGTTCCTCATGAGTCACATTAAGCTCTTTTTGTGAAACAAATAGATGTATGAATTATTTTCTTTTGTTGTTCACAAGTATTCTTTAGAGTTGAGATTTCATTTTTCAATTTTAAAGTTTTAGCTTTCTCATTCTCTAAAGACATGGTCATGCTAGCAAGTCTATCTACAAGCTCATCATATGAATCAACATGATCAACAAAATTGCTATTTGATACCTTTGTGTCACCTTATGACATAGAGCAATGTGGTGATGTAGTAGAGCTTGTGATAGAACCATCAACCGAGCATGAACCATCTTCATCACCACCAAGTGTGCATGGAGTAGCATCATCATTTGCAACACTTGTGGCATCATCATTAATCTTGTCAAGTGAGCTTGTAGTTGATCTTTCATCATCATCACTTGACCATGAGGTGGAGCAATCTTCCACAATCACCAAGTTGTGGTCATGCTCAACATCCTCATGTGCTACTAACTTGGACACATTGCCATCACTTGAGACTGTCCCATATTTTTCAATGAGATAGGACCAAATCTCATGAGGTGTCTTCATGTCCATGATCTCTCCAAATATGAAATAATCCAAAGATCTATACATGATGTTAGTAGCTTGGATTTCGAGATCTAGGCATTTCTCTTGTGCTTGGGTTAGGTTCTCTTCATCCCACACATGAGAAAATCCTACATCTACGATCCACCACATTTGAGGGCAAATAAATTTAAAATTGCATATCATCCAATTTTTCCACCGTGCAAAGTGTGTGCCATCAAAAGTGTATGGACAATCAACATCTAGCCCATAAGTCGCCATCCTCTTGGGTCGGTAAAGACCACAAATGAGAGACCAAGCTTTGATACCACTTGTAAGTTCGAGATGGCGAACTAGAGGGGGGTGAATAGTCCTTTCTAAAACTTAAGTGTCACGGCTAACCGAAACAAATGCGGAATTAAAACTATCGGTCTAGCCAAGACTACACCCCTCTATCTATCACTCTAGCACATAGCAAAGTATCCTAAAAAGGCTTACTAAGGTGCCAAGCTAGGAAGCTCACCGAAACAAGTCTAGGTTGCAAGGTTAATCAAACCTAAGCAACTAGTACTCTAAGCAAACCGGGAGCTCCTACACATACTAGTAAGCAAAGCACAAAGCACCTAAGCTCACTAGCAATGCTCTCTAGCAAGACTACATAAGTCAACTAGAGAGCTCAACTTACTTAGGTACACAAACTAAGCAATGTGACTAACAAGGCTACACAAGCTAATTAGCCACTCAAGAGCTACTTCTATGTTACACAAGCTAGAAGGTAACTAGACAAGCTACACAAGCTAAACTAGTTACAAGAGCAACAACTAATCACTAGCACAAGTATGAATAAGTAAATACAAGCTAGTGAATTCGAGAATGCAAACCACCGAGAAGATGTACACAAGGTTGACATGGTGATTTTTCTCCCGAGGTTCACTTGGTCACCACCAAGCTAGTCCCCGTTGTGTCAGCTCACTCACTTGTAGGTTCACGCGCTAATAGGCATTCACAAGCCTAACCCGCAATCAGGTGCCGCACAACCAACACAAGATGAGGGCACTCAATGACACGCTCAACTAAAGTTGCTCTTCGCGATCTCCCGCTGGGCGAGCACAACACCCCTCAAGAGCTCTTCTCCGGAGCCATGCACAAGCTCCTTGCATGCTTCGATGGAGCCACAATCACCAAGCCATCTAGGAGGTGGCAACCTCCAAGAGTAACAAGCACCACCGGCTTGCAACACGATCACCTAGTGCCACTCGATGCAAACTCGCAATGCAACGCACTAGAATCGCTCTCTCACACAATCAGATGATCACTATCAAGTATATGTGAGTTAGAGGGCTCCCAAGCACACCAACACAGCCACAAAGGCCCTAGGGTGCTCAGCAACAAGCCTTGGTCAGCCACCATTCCTATTTATAGAGAGGGGAAGAAACTAGCCGTTTTCCCACTCTCTGCGCATGTCCGGACGCTCCCAACACTTGGGTCCGGACCATTGCCCATGCATCCGGACCACCTAGCCGTTTGAAACGAGCCGTTGGCGCACTTTTCTTAGCAAAAAATAGCCTCCGAACGCTAGCTACAGTAGAGGTCTGGACCAATACACCGAGCGTTCGGACTCTACACAGAGAGCTCCTGAGAGCAGATTTTACTCCGGACGCTAGTTAGTGTCCGGACCTCACAGAGCATCCGAAAGAGCATTTTTAGGCCTCCGGACGCAGGTCCGGACAACTACAGTAGCGTCCGGACTGCTACAGTGCGTCCGGACCAGCACAGTCTGCACGGAAACGTCCGTATCTCTTAGCTTCGAACTCTAATTTCGATGATCTTGGACTTTTTGGAAAGCTACCTCAGAGTCCTACACATCCCTCATATCCATTTGATCCATATTACAATGAATCAAAGCAGTATTCCAATCCAAGGGACATCCTAGTGTTAGGAGCATACCGAAAAACATTTTTCTCTTCTCCGAGTTGATTCAATTCAACTCCAACACCTTCTCCCTTGTAAATGTACCAACACCATCAAGTGTACATCAACATGTGCATGTGTGTTAGCATTTTCACAATCATTTTCAAAGGGTTTTCACTTGCTCTCACCACGCCACTCGATCCTAATGCATCGCAATGTTAGATCGCTCAAGTGGCACTAGATAACCGATATGCAAACAAGTTTTCTCCTCTTGATAGTACGACTATCTATCCTAAACCCGGTCATACACTTCTCTATACACCTATGACCGGTGAAATGAAATGCCCTACAATAATACCTTTGTCTTGCGTATTCCATTCCATCTCCTTCTCCAATATTGATGCAACACATGCACCAATCAATCACCAAATAATATAATCCACTTCATATCATCACGTGACCGTATTGGTTCATCGATCTTGACCTCACTTGCTCTTCACAGTTGCATCGGTCCATCGATGTCAAGCATCACTCACTTGCCCTTCACACTTGCAACCGGTCCATCAAGCCAAGCTTCATCTTGATCTTCTCCACCTTGGTCACATGACTCCATGTCATGTCTCATGTGCAATTAAGCTCCTTCATTACACAATCACCTATGAACTAATCTCCTGTGTATATATCACTTAAACACATATTAGTTCACCTAGGTTGTCACTCAATTACCAAAATCACATAGGGACTTTCAATCTCCTCCTTTTTGGTAATTGATGACAACTCTACAAAGATATGGAATTTAAGATCATTTTGGACATTATGCCATTTATCCAACATTTAAGCACTATACCAAGATTTGGATAAATGCCACAAAGTCCGACTTGGTAGTGATAGCTCCCCCTACATGTGTGCTTACAAAGGTTTGAATTAAGCTTTGCACACATGCATGAATAAACATTTTGAGAGTGCTAGCACTACTAAGTGATGCTAAGGGATATAGGATAAACCTTTGAAGATTCCCAATGTAGTTCCACTTTGAAATTCATCCTTAGCACCATGGTTAGCTAGATACCACAAAAACAACACTAGAAACCCCGTGAGATCAACATTATAAGTATGGTTTCTAGATATTAATTGAAGGAACATATATCTAGCTTACCAACCTATGCATGCTAGTTGATCAAATCATCATTCAAGTTCTATAACTAGCATACACCACACAAGCATGCATATAAAGATAAGAACTTATGCAATATGCAAGGCAAGCACATGAATATGCACATATCAAATGCAATTAATCAAGTTCATGAGCTTGCTCCCCCTACTTGTGTGCATCACTTAGTCCAAGACTTTGATCCTTTGATCTTGTTCCCTTATGTCTATCTCCATGTCTCTTTCTCTCTTAGTGCATTTTCATTCACTAATATATCTTTGTTCATTAATCTCTCCCCCTTTGTCATCAATTTGCATAAAAGGTATACCACTTGAAAAGGGTAAGACTTCTTTATTGATGCAAAGGTTGCACTAGGGTAGATGGTTGATACTTGTATCTTCTCATTTTTGATGGACACTAACACATATGTATTGGAATGACTCTTCATGTAATATCATGACCTTGATACCATTGAGTGGAGCAACTCCCCTTTGGTCAAAGCAATTGTCATGCAAATAAGCTTTGCAAGTAAGAGAACTATGATTTGATCACTTAAAGTTGAGGATCACTTGACTTGTAGGATATCACTAGTGAGATTACCACATGAAGGATATTGCTTGAATCAACTAGTTGTGGAACATCTCATGTATGCTAGAACTAGACATCTTTTACTAGTACCAATGTGAAAGTTGATACTATTTGAAAGATTGAAATAAGTCTAGATATCACTTGTAGGTTGCATCTTGATATCCATTTGTGTTGTTGTCTTGTGCTTGAACTAGATTCAACTTCATGAGCTTCTATGTTGGACTTGAACTAGAATGAATAGCATAAGCTTTCAAGTCCGATTTAAACCCTCTCTAAGCTTGTTCACACGCATTGAGCGGTTATCTTATAGAGGTTGTACTTGTCACTTAAATGCAATCCAAAATAGATCAAGTACTTGGGTTTACTAGCTCATGAACAAACTTATATACTACCACTAGGTACAAAGAATCAAGCAAGCAATAGTGGTAGGTTATGCGCATAAAATTCATTTGATTTTCAATGAATGAGCACTATGTATGACTATATGCACTAAACATGTCCTAAGCAATGTATGTATGCATATGTCAAATAATTTTACCTTTGCTATGTTGGAGTAGAGGATAGTCAAATAAATTCATCTCCAATAGAAATGTGAAGTCCAATTAAGAGCTTGGTGAAGACCAATGAATATCAATTTGAATTCCAATCTTCACCCATATGAATTGAGAACCACTAAAGATCAAGTGCACTTTTTTGTTGTGGTTGACTTGCTTCTTTCTTGATATTTTCTTACATGAGAGAATGCCGAATGATGTACCACTTGTAAATCATGATGCCATTTGAATGTGAGTTCATGAATCTCTCTTTTGGGTGTTGCTTGCTTTTCTTTTTATCAATCCTATTGATAGCTTCAATTAAGCATCCAAATGATTCCTAGATCACCACTTCTATGTTATCCTTCCAAGTACCACACTTGGTTTTACCTACACAACGGTGGCAAGCCCCTACACTTAGGGAGAAGTGACCTATCTCTAAGAACCATCCTTCATACTCACTTGAAGATATCTTTGTTTGATTGAACCAATTGATGAACTCCAATTGATGAATGAACATGAATCCAATATGAGTTCAACCTATCTTGTTTAAGTCCTTTTCTTTATATCCATTGATCTCACATCATCACTAGAACTTAAACCTCATCTCTATCTTGAATTTGATCTTGATCTCTAATTTGAGTGTCAAATATGCTTCATAGTCAAATGGCCTTGTACTCAATGCTTGTCATGCTTCTAGCTTGAACCAAAATCAAACATATGTGCCCCAATCACTTGTGAACATGATTCCAACTTGAGGACCTTTCATCCTTAGTGAAGCACCTTAGTGGACTTAGCCATGAAGCATGATGATGGAGTATCAAATAGAGAGATCTTGTCCCTCATTGCAATGCTTGCAAAAGCCTTCTTCTTGGTAGTGGTCTTCTTTTCTTGATCATCATCATCACATGAGGAAGAATCACTATCCCAAGTCACTATGTAAGAGTAGTCCTTCTTCTTCTTCTTGTCAAAGGTGAGTTTCTTTTCCTTCTTGCCTCTCTTCTTGTGATCATCATCATCCTTGTCACTATTGTATGGACAATGGACAATGAGATGATCAAAGCTTCCACACTTGAAGCACTTTCTTGGTTCCTCATGGTTCTTGGATGAAGTCCTCTTTCTTCTTGCACCATAGCCCTTTTTCTTCATGAATCTTTCAAATCCCTTCACAAAGAGAGTCATTTCTTCCTCATCAACATCACTAGCACTTTGATCTTCACTTTCACTAGATTCTTCAATCTTGCTCTTGCTCTTGTGTGATGAAGTAGCTTTGAATGCTACACTCTTCTTCTTCTCATCCTTCTTGTCTTCTTTCTTCACATCTTCCTCCTTGTTGTCCTGGTAAGCATCTTCGGTCATTACATCTCCCAAGACTTGATTAGGAGTCATGATGTTCAAACCACCTCTCACAATCAAGGTCACTAGAGTGTCAAACCGGGGAGGAAGACACCTCAAGAACTTGTGAGAGAAGTCCTTATCCTCAACCTTCTCACCAAGAGATGTGAGATCATTGACTAGCACTTGGAGCCTATGGAACATCTCCGACACATTTTCATCATCTTTCATCTTGAAGCTCGCAAACTTCTCCTTGAGAATATATGCCTTGGCCCCCTTTACGGCTTGTGTGCCCTCAAATGACTCCTAAAGCTTCTTCCAAGCCTCATGAGCACTCTCAAGATTCTTGATTTGCTCAAACACCTTCTCATCAAGAGCCTCATGAATAGCACTAAGAGCAATGTCATTGTGTTGCAACTTCTCTTCCTCTTATGGAGTCGGAGCATCCACATTCACAACCTCAAACTTCTTATCCACCACTAGCCACACCTTCCGGCTAATTGACTTGATGTGTGCGGTCATCTTGACCTTCCAATAGTCATAGTTGGAACAATAAAATCTTGGTGGTTTCTTCATGTTATTGATTTGAGCCATGATCACACCGTAGGTTGTTAAGCCTCAATTCAACGGTGTACTATGCTCTGATACCACTTGAAAGGTCCTAATCCAAAGCTAGAGGGGGTGAATAGCCTAATTTGAAAATCTAAGACAAACTCAACAACAAGTTAGAAACACAAGAGGCGAAGCTAAAAACCACTAGCCTACTAGAGAAGCCAAGCCACCTAAAGAGCAATTCTAGCCTAATAGCTCTAGATGCACACAACTCCTATACAAGCTACTAAGGCAAAGAGCTACCAACTAACACAACCTAAAATCTCTACTAAGCAAAAGAACAAGATAGAGAGCAAGAGAGATAAGGGTGAGTGATATACCGCCGTGAAGTGTAGGGGGTGAACCAATCAAGTGGATACCAAGGAGATCAATCAATCAAAAGGAGACAATGGTTGACACTTGATTTTCTTTCGAGGTTCACTAGTTTGCCAACTAGCTACGTCCCCGTTGTGGCAAGACACTCACTTGGAGGTTCACGCGCTAATTGGCATCACACGCCAAACCCGTCACCGGGTGCCGCACAACCAACACAAGATGAGGCTATTGAAACGCCACGAGCAATCCACTAGAGTTACCTTTGCGATCTCCCGCGGGGAAAGGCACAAGAACCCCTCACAATCACACTTGTGATCGACGAAGCACAATCACCAAGCTTCTTGAATCCACCTTGCTGCTCCAAACTGTCTAGGTGACGGCAATCACCAAGAGTAATAAAGAAAATCGCAGCGGTATTGATACATCCGGCCCAGGTAGGGTTGGCCGAGGCCCGATAAATTGAGGTTGCCCGGACCCCAACAGTTCTTAGGCACACCCACTCGGAGAAAGGCCCAATCTCCCTAAAAGACTAGTCTGATAGGGGAAGGGTGGCTCTCCCTTTTAAGGTGGCTTCCTCTTCCCAAGCTAAGCAAGGTGGGATTATTCAGAAGCTCACACGTTCACCGCCCAACTACAACTAGGACACTTAGCCCATTATTTGTTGCGTCTTTGCCAACGGGTAATAATGGAGGATGTCCTCATCATTCCCACCCCTTAAATAAGGGCCCAGCTCCGATACCAAATGATACATCCGGCCCAGGTAGGGTTGGCCGAGGCCCGATAAATTGAGGTTGCTCGGACCCCAACAATTCTTAGGCACACCCACTCAGAGAAAGGTCCAATCTCCCTAAAAGACTAGTCTGATAGGGGAAGGGTGGCTCTACCTTTTAAGGTGGTTTCCTCCTCCCAAGCTAAGCAAGGTGGGATTATTCAGAGGCTCACACGTTCGCCGCCTGACTACAACTGGGCCACTTAGCCCATTATTTGTTGCGTCTTTGCCAACGGGTAATAATGGAGGATGTCCTCATCAGGTATCAACTCCCAAGTGCCACTAGGATGAACTCACTTCATGCAATGCACTTGATTCACTCAAATCTCACAAAAGGATTATCAATCAAAGATAAGATGAGTGGCAGTGTGTGTCACAAGCTAACAATGAGTATGCAAAGTCCAGGTGTGCAAGAGAGTAAGCTTGGGTCGGCCAAACACCTTAAATAGACCCTCACAAGGAACTAGCCGTTATGCCTTTTCTCAGCCTGAAAAACTGACCGTTGGACCACTATGCACGACCTCTGGACCAATGCACATGGTCCGGAGCTTTGGTCTGACGCCTCCTCCGATCGCCACATGTCTTGCCAATTTTGAATTTGACCGTTGACGCGCAGACTTGACACCGTCAGACCACCTCCATTGGTGCGGAGGCCTGGTCCGACGCCTGGTCCGGAGCTTTGCCCTCAGCTCAACAAGCGATACAGTAAGCACCTGGGCTTCGGACCACTCGTACGGACCCTAGCACCGGACTAATTTACCTGGTCCGGAGCTTCATCAGATCTTCACTCAAGGTAACACAGTAAGCTCCTGGCCTCCGAACAACTAGTCCGGAGCCTACCACTGGACCATACCTTCTAGTCCGGAGCCTGTCTTTGTCTTCTGCTTTGAGTTGACCGAGCCACCGGACACTTGGCCAATGGTCCGGAGCACCTCAGGACCGCTGGTCCGGAGCTTCTCAGTCAGCCAGCCAGTGCTAGGAGTAGCCGTCGGACCACCTCTTATGGTCTGGAGCTCCTATGCAAAACTGGTCTGGAGCTTCTGTCTTGGTCTGAATTCACTCATCTTTTCTTCCCTTGATCTCATGTGCCTCCACCAAGTGTTTCACTGACTTGTGCTCGTGTGTTGGCATATTTTAACAAGTTTTACAAGGGTTGTTCATTAGGATTAGATGCAATGCAATTCATGATAAACCTAATGGCACTTGATAGTTGTAACCACATACTATTTTCCCCTCTTAATAGTATGGTTACCTATCTTAAATGTGATCACATCCACTTGGTGTCTTGATCACCAAAATCAAAAGCCCTAGCCTTTTATACCTTTGCCTTGATTTGCTTAGGGACTCCTCCTTCTCTTCTTCTCCAAGTGTGAGCCTTTTGATTTTCTTTCTCCTTAACTTTCATCCTTGCTCCATCACTTGTCATCTTCACCTTTGTGTACTAATCCTACTCAACACTTAGAGCTAGGTTAGTACTTAGGCTTCATCAATTACCCAAAACACTAGAGATCTCTCAACTTGGCAACTAAAAATTGTACCGCGAGGGAAAAATATCCCGCGGGAGTCGCGCACGGGGCGATTGCTGAGCGAACCGGAGTTTGGCATATATGCCAAATATCACCCAGTATTTGCTAAGTCAACAAAAACACCAAACCCATTTGCCAAACCATTAGATAGGAGATTTTTAGACTCTTTTTGCAAAAACAAGAATGTCAAGCCCATTTACAAAACCGTTGGAGTTGCTCGTCCTGACATCTTGAACTGGGAGTCGACATCCAACAATAGCATGCTGCATCACGTAGGCGAAGGTCCTCGTTGCCCTAGGAGTAACTTCAATCGAGTAAGTCTAACTAATTAAGTTCTAAATAAGCCATAAGGGTTAGGAGTCCAGTATATGTACAATTGACTTTTCAGCTCAACCATAATTTATTCTCTCCATAAAATACTATTAACTCATATGTAAAAAGTACTAGATGAACAAACAAAGATCTTGGTCACCGGCGATGGGCTCTGGTACACTCGTGAAAGGGCTCTAGCTGAAATTATATTGGTTAACAAAGATAGAGAGTAACTAGCTAGCTCTACATACTCGCTAGTCTCACATAAAGTTCAAAAGCCAGCCTCTCTAAGCTCTGATGATCTACGAAGTGAGCGTAGTTCAGCTAATTGGGTTTCTTGTGGTGGAATTTACTCATCTGGGGTATTCGTATTTTCCTAGATTTATTCTAGAATTATCGGCGATAACGAGATGTCAGTGGTGATTTATATAGAGATGAGTGTACAATCGTGTATGTGAACGTTTGTGTCCATACCTAACTGGGTCCGGAAAAAAGCTTCGATGATCTACCTCACTGTGTCCTCTACATCTCTATTTTTTATTGTTTTCAACTTCGAAATCAACTGACGATTTGGTTCTGCTGTTGGGGACGCTGTTAGGGCGAGGTGACTTTGGAGGTTGTGCGGCTGTGCAAGGAGAGCGATAAATCAATCCCACAACTATAAGCTACACCACCTGTTATCTTCCCCCTCCTTCTCCTTGCAGTTGTGCCACCCTTGTCAGCCACTTGTCCCCTGTTGATTGCTCCTCTGCCCCCCTGCTCCTCATGTGAGAAAGTGATTTGACTGACACAAATCTTGAAGCATAGTAGAGGGCTAAAATAACAGATGCTCTATCATATAGTTGTGGAAAATACCCGTTGTAAGGAGAGGGAAATCTGTTGGGCCTCCATTTCCCATCCTTCTTTTTTCTTGTGCTCGCTCGATCCATCATGTGCAGCACAAGAACAGTGTGGTCCGGCCGTGGGCCAAACAGCTGGTCTTCTCGTTGTACTCGCAGTACGCCGACATCGTAGAGATATGCGTGCTCCTACTTTGCTGTTGCCCGGGTGCCAGATCGTGGTGCTGGTCAGTGGTCACGTATGCCTTGAGGCTGTTTGTTTGGAATTGTCTTGTAAAAAATGATATTTGGGAGTTACCTAGAAAGTTAATAGTTTTTACCTGACTAGGTAAGTTCGAAGAAAAACCGTTCGATTGGAGACCTGTACATGATAATGTTAATAAAATAATATATTCATTATATCAGTATATTAACTAATGTTTGTGGTATATAATTTGTATATAGCTTTTGCAGTTTTACTAAAAAACTATTTGTAAATAATTTTCTTAGTTAAATAAATAGATAATTATTTATAAATTTAAAAACTTTATATATTTAATAAATAATTACGCTTACTTCACGAGGGATTAAACAATCCTTTCTATTGAAGAACTATACCATGTGAGGGGCAGATTAATCTCGAGAAAACTAATAGAAAAACAATAGTATGTCTCTCATTTAATAGAGTATACCAAGAAACACTGCATCGATTGTAGTTTGCCCGGCAAAGAAAACGAACACCCAATTTTTAAAGTATTTCTCTCAGTAAAATAAAATATAGAATTCTTTCTGATTAAACATTTTTAACCATATTTAAGAAAGAGTAAAGCGTATCAACAGTCCCTAAACTCTCTAAACTCACAAATCGACCGTTTGAGTCTTTAAACTTATTTATCTGTGTCATCTTGGTCTTAAACTTATTCGGTTGTGTCATCCCGGTCCATAAACATACAAATCGACCATTTAAGTTCTCAAACTTATTTAGTTGTGTCATTTTGGTCCCTAAACTTATTTTTTTTGTCTCATATAGTCCAAACGTGATGATCTAAAAAATTGATATAAAAAATAGTTGATAAATTCTTCATATGAACTCAAATGAAGACATATCTATATCAAAATTGTTGCCCTCTACATGTCTACAACTTTGTAGTTATAAAGTTTTTAATTTAGAACTTTTTATGGTCCCAAAATGTTATTGTAAGTTTATATATTTTAAAATTTAAAATTATAAAATAATCTTGGATATTGAAATGTTCTATATGAAAGTTATAGTTCTCAATATGATCTACAACTTTGTAGTTGAAAAGGTATTTATTTGAAGTCATTTATTATCCCAAATTTAATTTAAAAAAACTATAAGTTTTGAAAACACTTTTAATTAGACCATTTCAATATCCTAAATAGTTTTAATTTTTTAAAAAATTAACTACAAAGTTGTAGATTGCATCGAGGTCTATAATTTTTATATAAAATTTATCTTCATTTAAGTTCAAATGAAATAGTTATGAATTATTCTTTCATATCAAGTTTTTGAGATTGGCCTGTTTGGACTCAAATGAGACTTGAAACAAGTTTTGGGACCGGAATAAAGCAACTTAACAAGTTTGAGGACCTAAATGATATATTTGTAAGTTTAGAGACCGGGTTCACACAAATGAACAGGTTTAACGACCTAAATGGTTGTGGGAGTTTAAGGATGGAGATGACACAACAACGCAAGTTTAGGGACTGCTATTGCATTTTACTCTAAAATTATTATAAAATACATTCCATGGTTAACTTAATGAAACTAATTTTGTGTTATAATCTTTTAACACTCTCTTCTAAATTATATGTCGTTTCGGCTTTTTCTATATAATAGGTTTTACTATGTACATAGATAGATGATGATATGTCTCGACATATAAAAGTTACTCTCTCTCTTTCTATCTAAGTGTCGTCGTGAGATGCCACAAGTTTAACTAAGTTTGTATGAAAATATTAACAATATTTGTATTTCTAAATAAATTTATTAAAAATAGATTTAATGATAAATGTTAATGTCTTATTTTATATATTTAGCATATGTTTGATTTCTTGGAAAGTGAGAATGACATATAAAATAGTACATAGTACTGTATGTATTAAGAAAACAAACACAAAAGACTATTACTTTTATTATAACTTTAATCAAAATTTAAATCATTAGGTGAAGAAAAACAAGAGTTGTGTTTTTTTAGATGGAGCATAGTGTAAATCGTCTTAAGCTTTTCTAGATAGCATTTACTCGTGCTATGCGAAAGGACGCTGTAAATAGTGATGGATCTAGAATGTGATCAAGAAAGAAGCTAAATAATGAAAATGATAATTATTAATGAAGATTTAATGATGATTTAGAGCTAATGAGATAATAATTCAATGGATAATTGAGACCGCAGACCCGCCTCCTCGATCCATCAATGACCGTAAAGTAATGAAAGTGACAGTTTTTTAAAAAGATACTCCCTCCGTCCCAAATCATAAGACGTTTCAAGAATCTTGGAGAGTCAAAGTATCTCAAGTTTGATCAATAATTATAGAGAAAACTATAAATATTTATGATATTAAATAGGTATACTATAAAAATATAATTGATAATGAATCTAATGATATTTGTCATCATAAATGTTATTATATTGCTGTATAAGTTTAGTTAAACTTGAGATAGTTTGACTTTCCAAGATTCTTGGGATGTCTTGTAATTTAGAACGGAGGGAGTATATATTCTCTCCGTTCTACCGTACGAGGTGTGAGCGTGCCGCCACCTCCATGTGAACAACGTTCCCGTTCAGTCCACCAACCGATAAAGGCCACATTACGTCACGTGGCCGAGAGAAACCTTCTGGGAAAAAGGCCACTTGAGTTGAGTCAGCCAATCACGTTGGCTTGTCTCATTCTGCCAAGCAGACTACACGAGCGCGACTGACAAGCACGAGCACGAGACAGGCATGTACATGTAGTACTATACATACTCTCTCCGTCTAAACAAATATAATTATACCATAATACAAATTAACAGAGGGCAGAATCAGAAAATAACCGTAAGAAGGACAAGTGTTATTAGCTAAGATAAATATAAAAAAATTCTTCAAACATACGGTGAATTTTTTGCGTATACAAAAGGAATTCACCGAACATATATAGGAGGTGCCTCTACCAACTCCAGTAGTAGATTTAGGATTTTAAAATGGGAGCAGCTATATTACGGCCGGCCGTAATATAGCCTATTGCACGGCCCTGCCGTTTTAAGTAAAAAGTATAATTATTGAATTCTTTTTTTTGGCAAGAATGCTAATCAGGTTAGCTTGTTGCAGGCGGAAGAGCACTGAGGGAACCACCAAACACATGTCCTAACCACATGCCGGTGGCGGACAGGAAAAAACCCGCTTACCATGGCGTCAGTTGGGGGCGTGTGCTGCGGCTCCGTGGCGCCGGCGGGGAGCGGCTGGTCCACCTGCATCGGGTCCGCGGCGGCACTCGATTCGGCGGCCGCGGAGCTTGTACCAGCGGCCGGATTCAGTAACTTTGCTCAATAAAATAACTTTCGGTTGATCTGGTGACGAACCTAGTGATTTTAAGCATAAACAATTTTCGAAGTTGGCTATTTCGCAGTGGTACAACACAAAGGCATGAGACGAGTTATATTAAACACTTGTTTCAAACATTTTAATCAGTGGTACAACACAGAGGCATGAGACACGAGGTATATTAAACACTTGTTTCATATATTTTAATTCAACAAAGAATACACCTAAAATTGCATTCATTTCTTTTTGAGATCTTTGAAGAAATTCAATACTATATAGTATATTTATTTCTATCGAAAGTTATTTCATCGTGTAATGATTGTAATTTGAAACTATGAAAAAGTAAAATGATACTAGAACTAGGTGGATCATACCTAAATGTGCACTTATTTGAAGATTAATTTAAATGTTAGAAGTGTACTTTGTCGTGCGATGGACGGAGTATAGAGTTTGGACGAGTTTAATTTTGAACCTAGTAAAAGGTGCTTGGCGCAAACTCCTCTTGAGTCATCGATTTTCAGCGTCTCATGTTCGAATCAGGGCCTGTTTGGTTACCTTCACTAAAGTTTAGTGGTCTCTAAAATTTAGTAGCCCCTAAAGTTTAGTAACCTTGCTTGGTTCAATAGTGACTAAAATAGCTATCACATGCCCCTAAAGTTTAGTGACCAGTAGGGCATTTCACATTTTAGGAACTAAAATCACTTAAATTTAGTGGCTAAACTTTAAGGGACTGCAACCAGGCCCTGGCCAAAGCCAGACCACGTTTTCACCAAACATGTGACCGGGACTAAAATCACCTAAATTTAGTGGCTAAACTTTAAGGGACTGCAACCAGGCCCCGGCCACAGCGGGACCACGTTTTCACCAAACATGCGACCTGGTACCACGTCAAGAGCATGGCTAGCGGTTGCACACGCACGCCGTTCCGTAGTGATGCATGATGTACTGTCCGTCCGTTCAAATATGGAAAATGACTTATATACAGCAATTTATATTAAAAAAAAGGCTGCTTTGTTGTTCTAACACTAGTACTCCCTCCATTTACGGAAATAGATTACATGTACTAGTTCATTTTTAATTAAAATTATTATTATTTATAGCTCTAAAATTAATTTGTTCTAATCATATTTATATGATATTATAAGTATATATTGGTACTGTTCTTTTATAATTAATCAAACTTAATAAGATGCTAAAACATGATATTGATTATAATTTTCTAGATGGAGAGAGAGTACTACTTTAGTGATTATATAAATTGCAGTTTTAAAGATTGGTTTTACCAGCCTGTTCATTTGATCGTTTTGGTGACTGATAAGCCGACTGTCACCAAAACGACCAAGCAAATCTCTCATAATTTGGTGGATCGGATATCAAATGTGGCTGATAGTGATGGCGATAGGGTAGGATGGCAAAAGATGAAATTTCCTGTCAGCACCGGACTCGGACCGTTGTCGCGGTTCCGGCCGCCGGCCACCCACTATATAACGACAGAGTGAATTTCCCCTCCTCTGCCACCACCAACCAACCAGGGAGAGTGGAGGAGGAGACCCACCGTCGGCTCGCCCGTGTATCAAGACGTTCCCCACCTATCCCCACCATCCTCCATCCATCTCGCCACCCACCTCGTCCTCGACGTTTGATGGAGTCTCTCCTCGCCTCGCGATCCATTAGGTCTTCCTTCTCCGCCGTCGCTACCACCAGGGGCGCTTCCCCCAGGCCATCACGCGTCGCCACCCTCGCCGGCACCTCCGCCCGCTGCGCCCGCACGCTCCGGCTCCGTGCCGGCCCCAAGGTACGCCGCCCGGCTGCATTCTATTCCAAAAAAAAGGGGGTTTCTTTGGCGTCTCCACTCTGATGTTGCGGGTGGATATGCTGTGGAGGCTTCCTGTTTTCTTGGTGCAATTTTGTCACGGACAAACCTTGATGTCACAGACAAGAATCACTCAACAATATACCAAGATTGATTTGTACAAACAGAGAGAAATCGAAGAGAATTAGACGAGGGACAGCAAGGAACTGGACATAGGAAGGGACAGATGAGGAAGATGAGTTCGGCACGGCATTTCTGCTGTTCTGTTCGATGCCCTCTCTGCCTGTATAGCACTCCCTCATCCTTTTGTAGCTGCGCACTTGCACTAATCTGAGCTCAATTGGTAGCCCAGTCCATGGCAGGCCCATATGGCAGCCCACTCCGTGACAGATTTCGTATCCTTTTTCCCCATTCGTTGATCACGATTTTGGGTGTGGTTGCGTTTCGTGTTGATTCTTGTAGTGATCACCAACTCAATACACAATCTTTCCACCCATTTTGCCTGCCCCTGTATGGAATGCTGATTTGTTATTTTATCAGTAAAAATCTTGTGCATAAATACTGAGTTAATGTGCTTCATTTTTTTTTTTGTCTTATTTAGGACTCAAATCTTGAGGTGCTGCCACAGGATGATATGCTGAACCCAAAGGAGCTGATCCAATGGGAGAATGGCTTGGCATTCAATGACATAGCGGCTAGACAGGGGATTCGCATCCGCAGGCACCACCGCCCCAATGCCTCCTTGAAGGAGATAGAGGAGGAGCTGGGAGCCCCCGCAACGTCCTAGAGAAGATCATTTGGGACAAGGAGATTGAAGTAGCTCAGGTATGCAGTTGCAACTCTGTGCACGTGTTGGGCTTTTGTGGTTCGGTTTGGTAGCGAAGTTGAATGGCCAAAGGTAGAGAGTGATTGTTGTGCAAATACTGATAATAAAGCAGTGTGTGCATTATGTAGTACGGACAATAGAGGTCCTTTGAGATAACTACTAACTGGTACAAAATAGTTGTTCACAAAGCTGCAAGAACTTGACGGTGTGCATGTAGAGTCTTAGGTTAGTACATAACATTGGCATAAGTAATCTGCAAATGACAACTTATGGTAGCCTTTGGCAGAAATTCTCTTATCCATATAGAGAAGTTGGATGGTATAATAATAGAGAAGTTACCAGCATGTGTATGTGTGTGAAACATTTATGGCACAGTTTATTAGGGCCATTGCACTGAAACTAACACAATGAACAAATGACATTCTCTCTATAATACAAAGATACACAGCTCTCCTGCATATTCTATAAAAATAGATTTCAAACACTATGATTCCATTGTGGGCCACAATTACAGTGCAGCGAAAATATTTCTCAGAAATGATGAAAGCTAGTGTTAGCTGCTAACAACAAAGAAAACTCAATTATTCAACTCCAAAGGCGTATTCGAGAAAAAAAAACCCCTCCAAATGCGTAGACAGACATATGCCGATGCACTCAAAAATATCCAGGGGGGAGTTGCTCATTGTTCACAGTGGCGGAGACAGAGGGACACCCCCCCTCCACCTCAAGGACCTTACATTGTTTTTTATTTTGACTAAATTTTGAAGATATCTGTACTTGTGGCCCTGCCCAAAAAAGTAAAAATCGCATTTCTAGCTCCGCCACTGAATGTTCACACAGGTTAACAGCTTGTACTATTCAATTCCTGTCATTATATTCTTAAAATGTATATATTTCACAAGGTCCTTAGTTTATTCTGTGAAACAGAGACATTTTTTTACAGATGCACAATAGCTTCATACATGGCCCATGTAGTTGATGTATGAAAATAAATATATTTCAATTTTCTCAGTTAAAAATTTGTGGTATAAGTTATTGAAAATATATAATGAGGTACTTAGGATACTCCTCCAAGGCTAATTACAAAAACTTTGGACTGACCAAAGTAGACTGGTCTTATGAGATGTCTATTTCAAAACTTCTGTATACACCCTTCCATATAGGTTTGTCACATGTTTTAGTTAACATCAGCAACTGCGCCACAATTGTGTCACTACAGATTGACAGTTAAATTACAGACAACGAAGACCATGATGCTAAAACTATAGTTTTCCACAGTTCAGGGTCAAAAGGTTGATAAGAGAAGTGAATCGCATACAAACAGATGCAAAGCCAGGTTTTAATAGATCACAATAGCCATGAAGGAAATTAAAACTCATACGAATAATGTCAGCAAAACAATTACAAAAGAAATAAAACTAACCGTGGAAGGGAATCGTAGGTGCTTGATGCCATGCTTTTACTGTTTTTTTTCCTGTGTTAGGTGATTCTTTTCTGTATACTTTCTCTCACTGAGATAGGTCTATTGATTTTGCTCACATTCTGCAATCTAAATCTTTGATTATGTCTTTATAAAAATTATACCACCAATGCATTAACATTTGCATTGTTAAAGTATATTTCAGGAAAAAACTAATTAAGCTATTTCCATATGGTTGACTTGCATACTCTTACGTGATGGTCACTATTTCATAAGCTTTCACTATATGATGTTTAACAGATTGTACTTGTCTTGCGCAGGGGCATGCTAAGAAACCTCTTGAGGAGGTGACTCAGGCTGCAAGGAAAGCCCCTCCTTCAAGAAACTTCTATGGTGCTTTAGAAGCTGCCTACAAGCGTAATGGGGTGCCTGCATTGATTGCTGAGGTCAAGAAGGCATCCCCGAGTAGGGGCGTGCTCAGGGAGAACTTTAATCCTGTATGTTCTGGGCTCATTAGCTGTGAAACCTAGAGTCAGTTTCAGTGGTTGGTTATGTAATTAATATGTAATTTTCTGCTGCAGGTTGAAATTGCTCAAGCTTATGAAAAGAATGGAGCTGCATGTTTGAGCATTTTGACGGATGAGAAGTACTTTCAGGTATATTTCAATTGTTTAATTGATTGTATGTGGGGATCATAGATGTTATGCTTACCTGGCTTCACTCAATTTGCTTCCATTGTACAGGGAAGCTTTGAGAATCTTGAGAAGGTGCGCACCTCAGGAGTGAAGGTACTGATGCATTGAAGTGTTTTTTTTTGTGACGGTGATTATGAGTTACCAATAGTTCTCAAGATGTAAAAAATTCTTTTGTGAATACAGTGTCCCCTTCTCTGCAAAGAGTTTGTCATTGATAAGTGGCAAATCTATAATGCTCGCTCTATGGGTGCTGATGCAATTCTACTAATTGCTGCTGTGCTACCAGATCTTGACATAAGGAAATTTCTTCAGATTTGTGAAGAGTTGGGAATGACAGCTCTTATTGAGGTTCGACATGTTATGCAACCCATTACTTAGAAACTGGCTTAGTTTGAACATTAACTTTTCCACTGTTGGATGGCAGAATGAACCAAAGTAGTTAACTTCCTCCATTTAAAATTATATATCGTTTTGACTTTTTTTTGGTACATAGATTTTGCTGTGTATCTAGACATACTTTACATTTGATGTACCGAAAAAGTCAAAGCGACTTATAATTTGGAAACGAGTAAGTGCTTTTCATCACGATGAAAAAGTTTAACATTCTCCTTTCTAGTAAAATCACATGATAGAATGAACCATAGTAGTTTGCTTATGCTTCTATATCATGTTAAAAACCTATGCTTTAATCATCATTCTGTGTGTTTCATTTCAAATACTCAACAACTAATTTGACAAAAGAAATGTTATGAATTTTCTCATGTGCGTCTTCATATGGAAAGTGTGGAGTAATGTGAAATTTCCTGCTGTCTCATAATATTTTTCTGAATACTGTCTCTGTTTCAAATTATAAGTATACATAGCGTATATCTAGGTGCTAGGAAAGCCAAAACACCTTGTAATTTGAAACGGAGGGAGTAGAAGACTTAAGTGTGATCAACTCAAATAGTCTGCAATAAGCTAAGCTTAATTTTGATATTCTGGTGGGATTTATATTTTAGGTTCATGATGAAAGAGAGATGGAGCGTGTGCTGAAGATAAATGGGGTTAAACTTATTGGTATCAATAACCGAAGCCTTGGTATGACATTCTTCTGGTGGCTCTTTTTTCTTTTTTCTGTAGAAGACATCTTGTCATAAGTTTGAACGTTTCTATTTGATGACGTGTGTCCCACTTGTTTTTTTTTCTCTGGACCATTTTTCTGATGAATGCTTATATTGTTTTATTTTCTGAAAATTATTTACACTGCAGAGACATTTGTTGTTGATACTTCGAACACCAAGATGTTGCTCGAGAAGCATGGGGATAGCATCAGAGAGAAGGGAATTTTGGTAATATCATTGTCTTGGGTGTATATTTGATTCATTAAAATAAGATATCTCTTAAAATAACCTTGTCTGGTTCTAGTTCCTAGTGTGTACACTCTGTCGGCTCAAACACAGAACACAATAGGAACTTCCATATTCAATGCAAAAAATAAGTGTGGTCTTCTCTAAAGACACATAGGAAACCATGATAAATATCCAGTTTTTAACCTGTATGTTTTACAAGTTACGTGCATGCATTGAATGAATCCTCAGATATAATGGTTTTGACCTTTGGGGGTGTTTGAAGCATACAGAATGTCTTTGTGTTCTACACGCGATCTTATTTTGAGGGAGGGAGTTTATTGGAATGGCCTGTTTTCCAATTTGTTGAACATATTACTCAAACTACTGAATGAACATATGTGGAAAATAAGTTTCTTTACAGCGAAAGGGAATCAGGAAGGAGATTATGAACTGAAACTGACAATTTATTTTAAGCAGATATGTCAACTTATATTTGGTATTACAGTTGTAGTGTATTGCATATTCCTAGGGCATTTTTCTAAATTGCTACTAATTCCTTTGTTTCTGTAGTATAAGGATCTGTTTGTTTTAGCCTTTTGCTGGCTTCTGCCAGCTAGAAGCAGCCCAGTTGTTGAGCTGGCTTTTCAAAAGCTATAAAGCTGGCTTCTGAAGCTGCCTTTGGTGTGGTGAGAAACTAAAAAAATATTACAAAAGCCAATAGCAAAAAGTCAGGAAGCCAAGTTTTTGAGCTAAAAGACCAAAAGCTGCAGCTCAAACAAATAGACCCTATGACTATTAGGTCGGTGTCATAATCTGGTCCTTGCTGATTATTTCTCTTTTCCCTTTGTACTTTTCAGGTTGTTGGTGAATCAGGTTTGTTTACTCCGGATGATGTTGCTTATGTTCAGAATGCTGGCGTTTCTGCTGTAAGTTCCCTTGGTTCCTTGTCAATTTAGATTCTGTCCCGCGTGACTTTAGAAACCTTTTGGGCAACATCTTCTAAACCACTTAGTATTGTTTTTCCGTATCTTCTCTTTCTGTACTGTTTGCACATTTGTCATCTTATCTTGAAGCCACTTCAGTTTTTTATCCCTAATGGAGACTACTGGAATACACACAGCTTGCTTGAACTCAAATGCTGTAGATAAACGATACATTTAAGGAAGCATGGAATGCCTTGTTCGTGATGTTTTCTCAGTTTACAAGTCACCGTGTGTGCTATGAACTGAAGCTAATTGAACTGTGCCTGTTGTTGCTGTAGGTTTTGGTCGGGGAATCCCTGGTGAAGCAAGAGTGCCCTGGACGAGCCATTGTTGGGTTATTTGGCAAAGAACTGCTGCACTGAATGAAAGGGCAAAGATTGTAGTAGTACTTGGTTTGGTGGTGATGAGGTATTAGTGCTAGCTTGGCCTGGTTTGCAGTAATAATATGTGAGCATTGGTTTTATTAATAAGTATGCCACATGCTGAATAAAAATAATGTTCACTTGTAAGTTCCAGTCAGTGATTTCTTTACTTCAGTGATAAACAAATGTGATGTGTTCATGACAAAGGGGGTGCTACTTGAGAAAAAGGAAATTGGAGGATTTTACTGAAAATGACAAGGGGGTCTCCCAAGTTAGTTAGCACTATGTTTTTTAATTTGACTAAGTGGTTATATTAGTACCTAGTAATTTTTGGTTGTTCTTGTAGGAACATCTACTGTTTCTATGCATTATTGTATTATTCAACGAGCGAAAATTGTCTATTGTATGGTATATTTTGATTTGCAGTAGGGGAACTCCATTGTTTTGTGATATTTTGTATTCCTCATTCAAGGAAAATTCATTAAGCAGTGGTATATGTTTATTGTTATTGTTCCGGTATGAAAAATGCATTGTTTCATGGTATGTTTTTATTATTCCAATTGGGAAAATTAATTTGCCTGTGGTATGGTTTGTATTGTTCTGCTACTGAAAAACTGTTCTGCTAGCATAATTTAACCTCAAATTTTTTATGTAAGATTAGTGTCTCCCCTACATTACTTAAATTTTTTGCTTACAGTTTCACTGGCTAAATGCTCAGGCATTGCTATAGGCTTAAACATATTTCACCAGCTAATATTAATTGGTGGGTACAGTAGAATTTATGCATAATAACATCAAAATGGTTCCTGCTAACATAAGTGGGGTGATGTATATTAAAAACAACCCTGTTCTTGTCTAATCGTTAGCCTCTATAGCTCTTAAAAACTAGAATAGCCCCTAATTAATAGGGGTATATGATTATTTCATGTCACTATGGTGTGCATCTATTGTGAAGTGTTAGCGGTGATGGGCAGTTTTTGTCACTCGGGGAATAACTGATGGATTAATGGAGTTATTACCATTCTCGCGGGAGCTTTACATGGCAGCTACTATCTGTCAAAGCAAGCATTGCTTGATTAATCCGTGGTTATTCCATCAATGCAGATTAGCCTCCTTGTGGTAGTATAAAATCGGTAGCTAAAAAAACAATATCACCTTGAGGCACTTTTAACATAAACTTATTGATGTAAGTTTTATGCTTTAAACTTTTATATAATTTAATTAATTATTGGTCAAAAGTTATAAAGTTTAACTTTTTCTATAGTCTAAGATGATTGCCATTTTTAGACAGAGTGAGTAATGGCTAATTACTCTATGATTATTCATTTCAGTAATGTGCATTTTTATGGAAGTAACATGTGACAACTATTAGTGCCATAAAAAAAATAAAATGAACTGTGATTTCATCCTCTAGTTGAGCGACCATCACGTGACGGAAAAGTGTGCATTTGTTTGAGAGCCAACAATCGACTAGGCCCAACAAACAATATGGGCCTACTCCACTACTTCCATTTCCGGGGAAATAAATCGCCGCAAAAATTTTAAACACCAACCTTCTCACCACATTTCCTCTCCTCCGTGTCGCCGGCCACCCACTGATCCACGGACCCGCTCGCTCCTATGGATCACGCCGCCGAACACCTCGACCCCACCACTGCGGCACCCTCGTCCGCCTCCTCCTCCGCTGCCGTCGCCGAGGTAAATGCGTGGCTGGCCTCCCTCGCTGCCGAGGCGGGGGGCACGGGCGGGCGGGAGGGCGAGGCGGCGGCGGAGGTGCGGCGGCGGAGCTGTCGCTGGGGCCCGATCCCACACCGCGCGGGGTGGCCTACCTCCGCGCGCTGGCCTCTGCGTCGCAGGCGCGGTCCCGCGCCGCCGGAATCGCGGCGGCGGGGTTGCGTGCGCAGGCGGCCGAGTACCGCGCCGAGGCGGCGCGGTTGCGGGAGGCTCTCGAGCGGGCGGGGCTCGCGAGGGACGCGCTCCCACCACCCGCAGCCGCAGCTGCTCGAGCCGTCGCTGCAGTCGCTAATCTCCTCGCCATCCGTGACTCCGAGATGAGCAGGTGACTCGTTGCGCTAGGGTTCCGCGAACATAGCTCTTCTTTTCCTTGGAGTTTTATTACTTCCATTGCATGAACGATGAATCTTCCATTTTCTATAGAGTTTCAGGGCCATGCCTCGTCTTTCATAAAGATCAAATGACAACAATTCAGATTACAGCGCAGGGTTTAAGACAATCATCATTTCCAATCCAGAACAAAGCCCAACAAAGGGTTGCCTTACAACCATGACAAACTACCAACATTTGTTACAAGAAACCACATCTCTCCTCAACCTTCTATGCCTTCCAGCTTCTATCCACAGAAATTAACAAAACCGATGCTTGACTGGCGGCACTCTTCTAATTTTGCATTTATGTTTGGTTTGGATCCACACTAAATTGAGACTAAAGTAACATGACTTCATGGAACTCAAAGCAAAAATATAAATTGGCAAACATATAAACCTATGCCCTCAAACAAGAAATATCTCTGAATGTATGTATTGGATCTGAAATCTGATTTTGCTACTTTGTCATAAACTCTGAGTAAGCAAGTGACTTTTTGGTCTTTGGGTGGTATAGGAACTATTACATCATTCTTTTTTGTTTGGCATTTTTTTGACGTTTCTAAAATATTTGTCATGCAGCTTTGTGGTGGCAAGTGCAGACTTGTCTCTGAGGCGAGCAGAGGTGGAGGAGAAGAGGGACAAAGTGCATAAGGAGTCGAAGGCACTGCTTGATTACACGCGGAAGGCCATAAACAAGCTTACTGAGCTGAAGAAGTGAGTGGAAACCTGTTCATTTCATAGTTGGAGTGCTCACTAGTTAGTAATCATTGTCACCTAGATTTCTGTGCCAAACATGATAAGTACTTGTGTTGTTTCTAGGATGCTGGAGAAATTTAAGAATGATGTGGAGAAGCAACAAGTGGAGCAAATGACGGATTGGCAAACAAAGCTTGTTATGATGGACTCCAAGGAACGACAGTATATCCTCCAAGTCTCAAATTATAAGGTGAATATCATTTTGTATGGTTTATATTAGGAGTTCGCTTTTGCTTGTGCTTCCAGTTCTTGATTTGACATGCTAGGTGTGGACGACAATCCCTAAACAAACTTGTGCTGATATTTTTCATTGGTAAAGAAACCTATGCTTTTTTTTACTAGAAACTGTCAACTACTGCAATAGTTTGTAAGCTATCAATTTCATGTATTGGTTAATTATTTGGTACAGTAATTCTAATATATATATGATTGTTGAACAGAGTGTGCAATGCCCAAATCATCTCAGATAGGGTATTTCTAGATTGTAAAAAGCTTTGATGGACTTACCAGTTACCACAGCTGTTATGCTACCCAGCCTTTCTGATTGAACTTTGTGTTTCAGCAAGTGTTGTTAGATCAAATCTACCTTTGCTGGATTTGTTTCCTTAGTAGGATGGAACCTCTAGTTTTCAGGGGACATGTCTTTATAAAGTTGGGCTGAAGCAGTGCGTAACTTCTAACTTCATAATTCTTGGTGCAATGAAAAGTTGAGCATATATATATATATATATATATATATATATATATATATATATATATATATATATATATATATATATGCTAAGCTACCTTCAGTTTTTCCATGTAGACACTAGACATGAGGATCTAGAGATGTATACCTTTGACCGGATTGTTGGACACATTAATAATATAGGCTGTGAAGCTTTGAACTAATGATACACATTTATTATTTCTCCATTACCTGTTTTCAATACCGTGATTGACTATGGATAGTAAGTGATGAACAAAGTCATAACTGTGAATTGAAAAAATCTGACATCAAGATCTGATATTGTTACTACAAGGTTTTACCACCATCTTAGAGCTGATGTGGTATTCTTTTTTCATTCTTACCAAGAGCTGCTTGCCTCTTTGTAGGCTAAGTTGTATGCTATTTGATAAAAAAAAACAAGACCAGCGTAGGAGTAACTAGGTGGCATTTTATTAAGAAAATAGGCACTCAGATTCACCTCAATTAGGACTTCAACTTGGGTGGTCTAGGCATACAGCCACACCCTTGACTAACTGACTAACTTAGATTCCTTGCTATTTGATACACACTGTTCTCTGATTAGCAAATCTGTTTCGATGCCTTACAGATTTGTTGTCTTCCTATCTTTATTAGGCAATGCTTAATCGAGTGGGTTATACGCCGGAGATCAATCATGGTGTGTTGATGGAAATGGCTGAGCATAAGAAGGATCTTGAGAGGAAGACAAAACCGATAGCCGATACATTAAGGAGCTACCAGGATTTACCTCCAGTATGCCTTTTGTCTTTTGTTTTGTTCTTTTCTGGTGGAACCCATTGCTAATTATTGGGCATTTTGTCAATTTGTAATCAGGATAAAGCTCTAGCTGCACTAGCTATAGAGGACAAAAAGAGGCAGTATGCAGCTGCAGAGAAGTACCTAGAAGATGTGTTGCAATCTGCTCTAACCACAACTGGCCTTTAATGTGCATAGTTTTGTTTGGTGTATCTTACATGTTGGCATTGCTTGAAGGTCAAATGGTAATTAACTTCCTTGTTATTTTGTGACTTGATTAAATAATTGTGTAACATCCTTATCTTTACCATAGAATTAAGTTCTGTTGCAGTTATGATCATCTCAGCGACAACAAAGACACTCGCCAGAGATCTTGGTCACTTGCCAGAGGTCTTGGCCTGTTGTGTATGTGTATGTGTGTGTGTTGCCTTAATGTCTAGAGATGAGTTGTGTGATGTTTTAATGGACATACAGTTGTGATAGAGTATGACGTGCCATATATTCCTGGGCAGATTTTTGGAGAGACTGCAAACGATTACTTCATATGTCTAGTTTCTCCAATATGAAGCTAACATGTATCATTTTTCTAAATGCCATCAGAAATTTGTATTCTTTTCTCCATTCACATTCTGTTTTTTTACAGCACATTGTTTGATGTCAAATTTAATTTATTTTCTAGCGTTGGATTGCACGACACAGTTTCTTGTTAGAATTATATTTTTCAATGCAGGAGGCAGATGACATCATACAAATGTGAAGACAAAATCTTTTGGGTAGGAGCTCTACATATATAAATGTGATGCACATCTTGTTTAAATGTTCTGATAACACTTTTCTCCCCCCTGATGCTAACTTTTGCTCCTTTCTTGCCTTAGCCTGTTTCCCGTAAACTGTGTGTGGTGTGTAATGCTATGTATAGTTTATAGTGAAACCTCAGAACTTCAGAAGCAAATGTAGTAGTGAAGAAAAGGTCTACAAGACTCTTGGTTATTTTCTAGTTGACAATTTTTATTGTAACGATCCATAATCCATCTCTATAGACATAGCTTTAAGCTTGCTTCATGTTCATGATTTATTCTTTAGTTTATCAGGACAGTCTTTTTGTCGCTGCTATGCTGGAATTCTTTGTTTACCATGTGATGTATGGATCATATATGAAAATTATTGCATTTGTTTAATAAATATGAAAGCTTGCAACAATTTGAGCTCCCCCCCCCCCCCCCCCGCATAATGTGATCTTGTTTCCTTCAGTGTTGTCTTTTAGATTTTAGTGGCAGGTACCAGGAAAATAGGAAAAGTGTGCACATCAAACTTTACAGAATATATGACAGCATTACAATACCTAGATTGTAGCTAACATAGAGGTGCTGGGAGTTTTACTAAATGACCTCAACTCCAGATGTTCCCCCATAGAGAGAAGGGATTTGCAGGGGGGGGGGGGGACTAGAGTTTGTCCCAGCATGATCTACTATTGCGATAAACAGTTTTTATTCCCAGAAACCATATATTGTAGGACTTTGTTCATGGATATTCAATGGAGTTAGGGTTGTTCTGAATAATATCAAAACTAATGTTATTCTGAGAATTCTCTCATGCCATTGTATGTTTTTCTTTTAGATATAGCCTGTTCATGATAAACTTCTGATCATTATATAGTCTTATATTCTAATGGCTGTTTAGAACTTCTGATCTTTCTTATAGAGGACAAAAACAAGCCAAATTGTCAGTGCAGTTGCGTTTCGTTGCAGTAAATAGCCATGCCTGTGTATGAATATACATTATAGAACACTTATATTTGACCGAAGATGTTGCTATAGACAACTGTTACCTTAGTAATATCTGTGTACGTCTCATTAATCTGAAGTTCTAAACTTTTCATAATCTTGAGCACCATTATGGTTAGTGCATATCCTTTACATTGATGTATGTTTATAGGCTTTTTTCGTCTGTTATTACAGACAAATACCTCCTTTTTATTTTATAGATTGTTGAACTTTTTTTTTGGAATTCATGTTAGCTTACCACAACTTGCTTAAAAATATAAAGTTTTGTTGTTGTCGGTGTATCAGTTTGGAAATAAGGGAAGGAAGTGCTCAGTGGATTAATATGCAGATTAGAAATGGTACTGGCTGGTGCTGCTCCAATCCTTCTGGTTGATTCATCTACAGATTAGATATGATACTAAGGGATTTGAATCTAATCTTTTCATGAAAACTTGGTGCGGCTGATCTGTTTAATATGTTCAAATTTCACTGTAACTGCTATATTCTCTTGAAGTGAATGTTGTTTACATTGTGATTTGAACTTCTTGGAGGCTGATATGTTTCTGGTGCTCATCCAAGCCATGGGGCGATGAGGGATTACATTTCGTGGCCAATTTTATTATCACTTGGGCAGTTGGGCTTCATCGTTACATTTTCTTTTGGCCGTGAGTCACAAATCTTTCTCACTATATCATGTTTCACTTTTGATTCTACAGTTTTTAGTATAATTTGTTTGATACATGCACCGCAAACATACGAGAATGCATGGTTTAATTTCCATCATATAAGAATGAATGAAGAATACTACTGTATTTGCTACGATGATCATACTCATAATGAACTGCGGTACTCTTGCCCTTCCTATATGCTTGCTGAATACTAACTTCTAATGTGACCCACTTTCTGGAGGGTATCCCTTAGGAAACCTCCTCGAGTCAGTCCAGTAGTCATATATCTTGTTTTTACCCTTGACATCATTCAGTTTTTGCTGCCCCTCATCCAACTCCTGGTTGAACCAACTGCTATCACCAGAACTCTGGCCGCAAATCCAGGTCCTATTGTATGCGATTAGTCAGTTTTGATGCGTCCGCCCTGGTTCGCCATGCATCAGCGTCCCAGATGCTGGCATACAACTTCATAGGCTGATACACTGGGAAGGGAGTATCATTATCCCCGCTGGCGCCGTTAACAAGTATTCTGCATCCCAACAATAGATTAGAACTAATTGACACCTTATATTAGAAGCGTTTAGCAAAATGTCACATAGCTGCCAACATAAATGTGGCTTAGCATCACGGTAGAAACTAATAAATTCAACAAGATTAAAAAAAATGCAGATAACTTGCAAGATCATATGCGGGTTCCATATGACTGAGTAGATGTTGAAGTCTTGAGTAGGATTGAACCTAATATACTGCATTTCTCGGTCACCTTTCCCTCTTGCAGAGATGTTAGTGTGCAGGGTGTATGGTTCACCTGTGGTGTTCCCCTGGAACTCAAGGTCAATCTCGTCATGGTATTGCCATGGCCCCTCTGTTACATGAGGGACATAATGAGACTAAAGAATTAATGGGTGCGTGGTAGAAGAGACTATAATTATTCATCCCGCTAAATTCCACAGCTTATTTAAGAGGGTCCATTTGTATGGCTCTAGCGCTCCAAAAACTCATGCTTCCTTCAGCTCTAGTTTCTTGCTCATATCCCAAAGCACAATTTTGGTAGGACTTCTTCAGTAGCTCTAGCTCTATATTGACATAGAGGCATTGCGTTGGCAGAGAAAAGGGGCGACACGACCGGATTGGAGTAGTAGCTCTAGCGTGGGTGGAGAGCCGGAGAGAAGAACAAACACAGTCAGATTATGTGACGTGAGCGAATAGAAAGGGCACATGCATGTAGCCAGTGGCGGATACATAACAAGAGTGAAGGGGGGTTGATTTCTTCTTCTTCCTCTAATTTTTCTATTTTTCTTCCTTTTCTTCCCTTTTTTCTCCCTCAACCTCTCAAAACAAGATTGAAGAAGGGGCTGATATCTTCTTCTTCCTCTAATTTCTCTATTTTTTCTTCTTTTCTATCCTCCCCCTCAATTCCTTTATTTTTGCATTGATAGATCAGCTGTAGGGGGGTTGGAGCCCCACTAGCCCCCGTGTAGATCCGCCCCTGCATGTAGGGAGGGGAGGTGCAGCAAGGCATGGATGGAGAGGAGTGGCGCGGGTGAGGGCAGCAGCAATGCAGGCTAACAACCTCGTTAGCCTCAACCAAAAGTATTGTACGGGTAGACAAGGATAAATCTAAGGCGGTTCGTCTCCCAACACAAGCATATCGCCGATTGAGCTGAGTGGAGAATCTTTTGACAGCTTTCCCCCGGTCACAAGCTTTTCCACGGAGTGGATTCAAGTGCTACAATTTTTTGCAGGCTTTTTCCCCCAACACACATTCCAAGTGCTGTTTCAAGTTTTCGTCAGAAGGGGCACTCGGCTCTTCTGTGCGAGGCCACCGATAGGTCTTATCTGGACATGAGCTGCTGATATGGCGAGCGGGGCAGTACGCCAACTTGGAGCGTTGGGGAAACCCTGAGAAGGAGTATATGTGAAGAAGGGTGGAGAAATGCTTTTTCTGGTTCCTGCATGCAGTATCGTTGAATAATATGGGTCTAGCTCATATTCTATTTATTGATTTAATAAATTCTAGTCTCATATTAAATGGTATGTTGTATTATAGTTTAGTTCTAAATGAGATTTTGACTATTGGTTGACTCAGCTTAAATAGGTGAATTATATGTGTACAAATTGAAAGTTGAGAGGAGGTTGACTGGGTGCCATATGTGCGCGCCGTCACCAAGTCGAGCCGAGTTGTGGCCAGGCGATGCATGTGAGCCAAGCCGTGCTCTGCCGTTAGAGGAGTTTCTTTCCGAAATTTGAGTTTGTTCATTGACAATCGTTTCCTTCCCCGCATCAAGCCCATTTCATAAACAATGTCGTCTTCCCTATGGAATTATATTGTTACGAGTTCTGCGAGAACAAAGAAAGTTGGAAGAGCAGGCCTCCAGAACTTCTGCTACCCAAGAGTCGCCTATTCGGGTGTGCGCGACAATCAGATTTTTGGGGAACGTCTTCGACTGCTCGTTGATCGCCTTCTTTCTGGTGAGCGTAGGATTGGATCATCTTCTTCTCGGTGACCACACTGTTCCTGATGGATGGCACGTCTTCTTCCTAGTGACTGCGGGCGGATAGAGAGACTGCACTGCGAGCCTCTTCCTACATTGACTGAGCAACTCACAATGTCTCGTGGGAGTGGAGCCACCAGCTTCTTAAGCATTGGTCCCTCCGCAGGGTACTATTCTTCCCTCTTTGTTAATATCATGTTGTTCATCATGTTCATATCTAATAGCATTAGCAATATTACACATATGCACATGCTTGTTGTCACAAAAATGCTATTATTTTTCTAGATTCAATTAAACATGAAAATACCTAATTCTTCAACAATCAAAAAACCTGATTTTAGTCAATTTCTTGTTGGAGGTTTTGATGCTATGTTGAAGCCAAATGTGTTTGATGGATCAAATTACAAGAGATGGTATGCAAAGATGGTCCTGTGGGAAAGCCCGAACAGTTCACTCATGAGGAAGAGCAAAAGTTTGCGGTGGCCAATAACCTCTTTCGAGGCACCGTGATTAGCGCTTTTCATAGCAAGTATGAGGACAATGACATCATTTGTACATCAGCCAAAGAATTATGAGATACACTTGAGGCTGTATGACTACAAAATGATTTATAGCCGTTTAGTAGTGGAACAAGTTTATAAAATATAAGCACTGACTAAAGAACTCGAACAATTTTCACGTATCTTGCCTGACAAGTTTGTGGCCGACTGTATTATCGCTAAGCTGTCGTTTTCTTGGAAGGATTTTGCTATATCTCTAGAACACAAGAGAAGAGTGTTTGACGTTGCCAAATTTATTAGATCTTTTGATGTTGATGAAGAGAAAGCGAGAGTAAATAATGCATGTAGAAAAGAAGTTGAGTCTTCTACAGCTAATATGGTGCAGAACAAAATAATAATACATCTCATATCCTAAGAAGAAGACGAGTAACAAGCAAGGAAATAATTCGAAGCCAAAACAAACAACTAATTTTAAGAAGAAAACGGGAGGCTGTTTTGTGTGTGATTTAGCCCTACAAAGCCCACTAAGAAAGTAAGAAGCGAACCCCATAGCTTTCAGCCTCACCCGGCCTGCCTAACGTCCGCTCGCATTCAGCACTCCCAAGTCCCGAGCGGCGCCGCAGCCCGCGGCCCGCGGCTAGCAGCCCCGACCACCTATGGCCTGTTCCTCGGAGTCACCAACTGCGACGCCGCGACCGACCATGGCCGTCCGTGAGCCAAGGGTGGCGGCGTGGCGAAATGTGTTGGCCAGCTCGTCCTGTGTCCACAGCTCGTCTGTACGTTCTCCCTCTCTTTCTTATTCCCCACCTGATGCTACTCACATCTGAAGGACCTAAGTGGATGCACCACTTGCAAGGTGTTCGACGGAATTCTCAAGAGGAGATGAGACTCGGGGCGGTGGTTGTCTCATGTCTGGTCGCCACATTGTGCTCTACCAACGTCAGAAACAAGCATGATCTTTCAAAGGACAGATTTCCTCGTCTACCTTCACTGTTTGGTTTTGTTTATTTGTACAAATGATCCGAGTACAGCAATTAGCTTTCCACATATTTTTCAGTTTCTAAGGCTGACCATGTGTTTAGTTTCTACTGATTAGATCATTTTTTTTTGTCTGATGTATTTGTATTGTATTTGTTCATTCCAATTTTTAATGTTATTAGATCATTTTTTGTCTGACATATTTGTATTGTATTTGTTCATTCCAACTTTCAATGTTATCTTGTTCTTTTGAAGAACCATGACATTTTCAAAATTTTAATGTAGAACTGAAGATGGGGGTCAAAGTGGTGTGAAATTGTCAAGACGTATATGATCTTTTGGTTACCAGATGCTCTTATTGGTATTTTTTTTGTTCATATTATCCTACATGTTACTTGAGATCGAATTTGAATTGGTATATATCACACTATTATGTCTTTGTTATAACTGTTATATCTATCAGTGTATGCTAATAAAATTTCTAGCCTTCAATTATTTAGACCCCCTTGCCCCGTTTCTGGATCTGCCACTATCCCTCAGATCTGTGTTGCCATTGGACAATCCAAATATATATAAAAAAAATCACATCTTATCTAGTGCCTCCTATAAGGTAATATGTGATAATAGTCATCTAGATCTGTCTTAATGGACGGTTCGTATTCTCTTGGGTATGATGTAGAAAATCTTATGAAATTAAAAGAATGATACTGAATTACTGAATCACGCAATACAACCCTCACCCTTTATGTCTTCTAGTTGAACCACTTCTAGCTAGCTACCCCGCACTCCTTAGGGGGGTCTCCATTTTTGTACCTCTTGGAGTCTGTGCAGTAATCATATATCTTGTCACTAGAGTCCACCTGTGCCAGTTGTTGTTTCCGTGACTCATCCAACTGCTGGTCGAACCAACCGGAGCCTGGGAGACACAATGGGGAGGCCTGGTATAGGTCGCATGAAATGGCCCTGTAGTTCCGGAAGTATGCGGTGAATGGCGCCTGCGACCAGTCAGTCTTGACGCGGCCGCCCTGTGTAGCCCACTCATCCGCGTTCCAGATGGTGGCATACACCCTCATTGGATAGTAGTAAGGGTATGGGGCACCGTTTATCTGGTTATTCTTGATCTGCCGGTATAACTTGTCATCCACAAGGAATCTGCAGCTCAGAAAAATATATATATAGTTACATGATTTTTTCTTGAAACCAATCAGGCAGGACATATAGTTATATGATTATTATCACCACCGATTGATATTGCATGGGTAAAACTGAGCCTTAGATATGTAGAAAGGGAGCTTACAAGATCCAATCTTTGTTCCAGATGATGGTATAATTGTGGTAATCTTGAGTGGGATCAAAATCGAACTTGTACTGCTTCTCTCTGCCACCCTGTCCTCTGGCATACATGTTAGTGTGCATGGTATAGGGCTGGCCACTGCTGTTGCCCAAAAACTCAATGTCGATTTCATCATGGAACTGCCATGGGTTCTCGGTTATCATCTGTCACCAGAGATTGCAGCACAAATTACATATTAGGTTGGTGTTAAGGTTCCACAAATGGTGGCTTAACAGTGTCAACAGTTTGTTTAATTTCTAAGACACTTACATAGAATGTGGTCACGGTGCCGGCTGAGTTTCCAGGGACGAGTTTGATCTCTATGTCCACCCTGCAAAACTGGCATGTCTTCTTGGAGCGGAATGCAGAGCTAGTTGAGCGATCAAGAGCCAGCGTGATGGCCTGTTGGCCACTGCTGTCAGTGACGAACTTTGCGTTGCCCCACATTATCTCGAGGTCATCGGTCAGGTTGCCGGTGACATGCTGGGTGATGGCTAGGATGAGGTAGATAGCCGCTAGGGAGGCTAGGAGCTGATGAGTCCTAGCCTGCCCCATGGCTGTAGGTGCTGTTGAGCTAGTAGATAGTGTGAGAATGATGTCCACTTATATATAGACATCGAGGAGGAAGTGGAGATTAGGGTTCTGTACTGCAACCAAGATCTAACCTGGTATAGTCTAGCTACTTTGATTCTCTTAAGATCTAAGAAATTTGAGAGAATCATCTAGTTGGTAACTGGGTATATATAAAAAATTTGATCATGACTTCAATTAAAGCTTGAACAGAGAGGAAGAGAGAGTTGACTATTTGGTTCGAGGGCTCTCATGGAGCACCAATCTGTGAGCTGCCCCACTGTAGCTAGCTTCTGACAGACATAGTTGATTCTTCTGCAAGTTGTAATCTTGAGGTTTACATGGGGAATCGAGAAGTCCTAGGGTGCCTTTATTATTTCGAGAAGAGGGTTTTAGCGTCCTTGTGGCCGCTTTGGCTTGTTCTTCCATAGTCATGTAGCTCCGCAGAGTCAAAAAATGGCCAGTGACATGTAGATCACAAGGTCATATTTCTGCTCTGAAGTTCCAGCGTAGAACAATTCGCACATCCAAGTTTCTGATTTGCATGGTCTAAAACTCCTAGCTTGTACTGAATGATACAAGTACATTGCTCCTCTTAATGCATGCCTGAAATAAACAAAGCTAGGGTTTCATAAAATGCTCAGACCTCAGAACATCAATTCTTTTGAGAAGTGTGGATAAAAGTTGTTCACAAAGAAATGCAATCAAATTGCTTTTGCATGTTTAATACACAAATATAGTTCTCATAGGAGAACTGCATTTTCAGTGGATGTTCATTTGATATGTATTGATTTTTTTCTGTATAGTGTTGAATGAATGACTCTCTTCCATGCACAAAAGGTTCATTGCAAATTTTAGGTCATTTTGGCTTTTCTAGGTACAATGCATCTAGATATACGCTATGTCTAAATGCATATTTTTCTATGTATCTAAAAAAGTCAAAACATCTAATTTGGATCGGAGGGAGTATTTTGGATTCTCTGCCATCCATTCATAGATAAGGTGGGATTCTGGACATGTTTGGAGAGAGGGCATTTTACAGAGGCACCTATTGGTACAGATATACCACTGAAGTTATGTTAAGCTGCAGTGCTATGGACCTCTCAGTGAGTTATCAGACTGATTCTGCAATTCCTATATATCATCCAGTTTTGCTCTGACAAAACTATATACATCAGTTGGCAACCTGTTAATATAGATCAAGCATCCATTATTCAAACTGTTTTCTGTAACTTGCCACAACTCTTTTACATGTGCAAGTTCTGACTTGTACAGGTCTTGGTTGACAACATACGGTCAAATTGGTTTGTAGTATTTTAACCGTGTTTTGTGTAGAAGATCGTGAAGCTTGTAGGCTTGCAGTACAGGTCACATGAGCCGTAAATTTTCGATGCAGTATATACATATATCTAGTCTAACCTCCAATTAATGTCCACATTTTGTTATGCATGAGATCCCATCGACCAATGCAGTCGTGATTTAGATTAGCTGACAATATTGTTTAGGCTCTGTTTCAGGCTTTGCAAATATCTAGGCACATGAGAAGTCGTGAGATCTTTCTGTGACAACTCTGTTGCCCTAGGAGAGAGCAGAGCACCGCATGTGTAGTGCGTATGGGCTGCAATATTTTTTTCTGCTTAACAAATTTTTAGTCTCGGTATTGATTCCCAGACTCTCTTCTGTGTTGTACACTTGCAGGAAACATATTTTTAACGCCTTACATGCATGGAAATCTCGATGCGAAACTGGAGTAGAAGGTGCAGAACTGAAGATCTCGGAGATTTCCAGTGCTTGTGTGTGCAGTAACTTGCAACCTCCCAGTGGTCTGAATGATAAACTTGATCGATTGCTGGCAGTGGTGGTTAGCTAATCAGCTTCTGATTTGGATCTTTGTATTGTACCGCACTTACATGTCTACATCTTTTAGCTGAGCTCATTGACGCCAGTACATATATCTTTCTGTGCATATTCTTTAATTTGTGTCACTGATGAATAACGTAGGAAGCTTCCATGCAGGAGTTCAGTAATTCGAAACTAATTCAGTAGGATCTACTCCCTCTATCCTTAAAGATATGGATTTAAGTCAAAAATTTTAAACTTTAATCAAATTTCTAAAAAAAAGTATCATTAGATTTATTACATAACATATTTTCACATGATACTCATTTTAAGCCATAGATGTTATATTTTTTTATATAGTTAAAGTTAAAAAAGTTTGACTCACATGAATTATAGGATTTTTTTTTTTTTTTAACAGAGGGACTTGGATCTAAGAGAGTACTGACAAAACAGAGATGAGGGGCTTGTTTGGATCGGGTATCAAGAATAGGTAGAGCTAACTATATCTGGCTAGTGAGGAGATGAGGGGCTTGTTTGGATCGGGTAGCAACAATAGGTAGAGCTAACTATATATGGCTAGTCATAGCTATGTTAGAGCATCTTCAAGAGACTTGCTAAAATTAGATGCTAAATTATGAGATTTGACCATTATGTAAAATATAAAGCTCATCTAAAATGTAGAGTTTTACAACAGCCTAGCTAAATAGAAAACACGTATAGCAAACATGACTCGCTAGGTAAATATGGCTAGCGATAATGATGAGATAGCCAGTTGGGTAAAATAGAAAACGGTATACACAAACTGTTGGAGTGATGTTTTGCAGCATAATAGCTATAAATAGCTTCACAAATATATTTAGCCAGTCTATTGGAGTTGCTCTTATGAACCCCAGTTTATTTGAGGATAAACCATTGCCATGAAAATAGGGGGGGGGGGGGGGGGGGGGGCTAAATGCGGACAAGGGTGGTGGCAACCACCTCCGCCGATCCCCACCCCTCCCTAGTAGGAAAATAATTTGGTCCCTCGCTTCACTAAATTGGGTGGGAAAAAATAGGTACGGATTGTTCGTACGCGTGCTCCGTGTGATTCGTGCTACTGACCGTGGATTATAATATCAATTCTACCCTTCTCATGGTAAACCGCATGTCCTTTGAGACCACACGTCAATCATAGATCCGCATCAAAGCACCGTACGAATGGTCTGCATCTGATTTGTTTTCAATTGGGTCCAATTTAGTTTTTTTTGGGACTTAAGAATATCATAGAGTACAAGCATGTACCTGAAACAAATTTGTTTACATCATCAATATCCATGATACCATATACCATAGTATGTTTCTTACGATAAATCGTTCAAATCAAAGATCCAACTAGGGTATATTTAGAATAAAAAAGTTTATTTACATATATACTACCAAATTTTATAAAGATATAGTAAAACATCAAATTAACGCTACACAGACATCAAAAAGTATAGCATAGAACATTATATATATATATATATATATATATATATATATATATATATATATATATATTATATACACTACGCGAACCATCTCATATATCTGGAAATGTAAAAGAAAAACTAAAAGTTAGTGAAATAAATAATTACTAGAAGATCATAATGTATACTATGTGAACATCATAAATATCATAAAATATAAAACAAAATTAGTGAAGTAATTAATTAGAGTCAAATAAAAGAAGAAAAAAAGCTACCAAACATCCCAAAATATAACCTAAAACATCAATGCGTGCTAACTAACATAACAAATACATTGTAGAACATCAAATTTCTACTTGTGAACATCAAAACATATGAAATTTTATGTTTTGCTTAAGTTGTATTTACAATTAATTATGTTTTATATTTTACTCAATTCGTACTTGGCGAGTAATAACAATCAAGGTTCAGAGTGGAGCGAATGCACCTTAAAAAAAATCTAAACAGATATCCAAATTTTTTTACCACCCCCTTGGCTTCTCCAATTATAAGATTATATGTTCACCGGTCTACTATAAAAAATTACCATCTCAGAGAAGATAAAAAATCTTTTTCTTCTTTCTTTCTCCGACGATCTTCAATAACTCTTCATTTTTCGTTGAACACCTTCCTGCTGCCACGAAACTGAGGCCCCCCCCACACGCGGTGCACCTGCCCTGGCCACCATGGGGCGTGGAGTTCTTGTCTCGCCGCCCGCGCAAATGGACACCAGCGGTAGCGTCGCTCCTCGTTGAGTGCGAGCTCCTGCGCGGCGCCACCTATGTTGTGGCCACGCAAGAAGCGCTGGGCACGATCGGGGAGGCTATGTGCCGACACTTGCCGAACTCCCTCCGGTGCCGCTCAGTTTATTACTTTTTGGATTAGGCGGCCCCACTTAAGGCTGCACGAAAAGCTTGCAGCTCGATAGCTCGCTCGACTCGGCTCGTTAGTGGCTCAGCTCAGCTCGGCTCGTTTATATTTTTAATGAGTTGAGCCAACATTTTACCTCGTGTAGTTAATGAGGTAGCTTGCGGCTGGATCGAGCTGGCTCGTGAAGCCTAATAAGCTAATGTCGTTGACATTAAACTTTATTAGTCTTGTAAGATTTTATGTCTTACACTTTATAATTTATGTATGACTAAATTTTGACTCTATAAAGTTGAGATTATATGAATTTATTATATTTATTTTAAATGAATATATGAATAATCAATAAGAGATTATGATTGCATTATATATAATATGGAGTATGAACCGTAGATGTATATAAATGTACGGATACCCAAAAAAATCTAAAATCCGATGGATTTTTACCCTATTAAGATAAGGGCTTGGGTCAATTTTTCTAATGGGCACAAAGATAGACCCAGCGGGTTTATGGGCATGGGTGGTGGGGTGTAGTACCCAAACCCGCAATCCCATGGGTTCCTTAAACCCGATATGATAGCAATTATATACTTTTAGTTGTCACAAAATAATTAGAAAACAAAAAGTAATGACACCCCTTTTGCAACGCATATATGCGTTGTAAAAAGACTATATATGTGTTGGTGGAGCCTATACCAACACATATACTATGTGTTGCTTAAAGTGGCGTTGCAATGGTCTATTGTAACACTTATATATGCGTTGTTAATATCTAAAAATAACCATTGAAAAGTTACAACGGATATAAATAGACTATAGCAGCGTATATATGTGTTTCTACCAATTGGAGCCGATGACATCTATAGGTCCTAGCAACGTAAAGATTTTTATTGCTGCAACGTATATATGTGTTACTAGGAATAAACTTTAACAAATATTGGAAATTATAGGCCATCTCACACATGAGAAATAACAATACTTAGTCATATATTAATAATCAATCGTTGCATTACAATGAGTACCAACCATACAAAGATTACTGCTTTGACAAGCAATCTTGTCAATAACATCCAAAAGAAAAAGCTCCAATATTGTCTCAATCAGTCAGACAAGTTCACATTCTAAAACTTAAAATAGCTCCAATCTTGTCTTCCCAAAGTTCCAAATCTTCACATAAAACTCTTGTGGATGAAACTCGGCCAACTTTACTCATCTGAATACCTTGAATAACAAAACAAACACGATATTTTAAGTACAAGTATCCAAATATATCACTGCTAATTTCTTAAAGCACTAATATGTCTAAAAAGATAATTCGAGGTATATATAGAACATGTAATTTAAATATCATGTGAATTGAACAATGCAGTTCATTCACTTCTGTAGGTTCCAAAGTTTTCTAGAAAAGCACAGGTTACACAATCTTATCAGGAGGCAATTACATCTACAATAGTTAACAAGAAAAAAATAAGGTAAGGCTAAAAATGCAAACTATCAGCAAGCTGGAATTAACAAGGAATTATGCACACTATTATAAGCTAACTTACTAGATAGCAATTACTGAACCCGACATACAACAAGCAGACTGCTACAGACAAGGGAAAACAAGACCAAGAAGAATAACTAATTACAATAGTAGTATAGGCTTAAAAAAGCTAAAACAAAAGAGACAACCTGATGTGTAAACTAAACCCCTACAAGCAAAGATGTACACTAGTGCAAGATAAGGAGCAGCAGGGAGCTTACGTGCTTACCTTGTCGAAGTGCTGTTGCTGCTATCTGAAAACCAGTGATGATTGCTCAAGTATTGTGCTTGCTTTAAGATCATAGGAATTAATCTCATGTCTGAACAAAATTCCTGAAACACTTTAACTAATGATGAAAGAAAACACGGCAGAACGAACCTGCCATGCAAACATAATTCTATCCTGCATGACATATATATCGTAAGTTGGTACTCAGCATTCAGAAGTGCCATGTAGGTCATTGGTGGAGCATGACAACACTTGACTCCCGATACTTTAGTTGAGCTGTATCACGCACTATCATCTTTACTGATAGAAAATGATACATGTATGTGCATCAGTGCACAATATCGTAGAAACTAAAAGTTAGATCTGTTACTATATCACTGTCTAGTTCAGCTTAAAGGGCTGGCATCCACAAATACTAAGAATACAGTAGTATTATTTACCTAACCATTGTTGCGAAATCAGTAGCTTTGGGGATTCTTGTACACGACACAACAGTTCAGAACATCAGCCTTGTTTTCACGGGTTCAGAGAACTGTAACACAACTCACATCTTGAGAAATTAGAAATTTTATAATAATAATGTCATGCGCCTAATGGAGGGACCTTGGGTCCTAGCAAGGCTTGGGCCAAGGCGCCATATTGGGTCCAAAGCAGACCCGACGTGAACAGTACCCGTGAGCACTGTATCGCCGCGGGTACTGTAGCACAGCCGCCGCTGCCGCCATCAAACCCTAGCTTAGATTAGGTAGGTTTAGATTACTTAGGGGCTAAGTCTCCCAGACTATAAATACAAGGGCTATGTAATAATTCAATCTTAAGAAAGGAATAGACCTAAGGCCTTCTATATTCTCCCCTCTCTCCTCTCTTTGTGGGCCGCCTCCTCTCCTCCTCCCTGCGCCTCCCTCTCTCCCTGCCACCGCCCAGCAGCCGCCGCACCTCTCCCTGCGTCACCCCCTAAGCCCTAGCCGCTGCCCCCTCTATAGCTGCTGCACCTCCATATGTCCAAGGACGTATTACACCTGGTATCAGAGACCAGACGATCCATGGCTGCCACCGCCGCCAACTCCATGGAGAGCATGAGCGACATCATTGATCATGCATCGAAGGGATCTTCGGATGGAACCTCCTCGTCCACCAATCTTGACGAGATAAACCAGCAACTCGTCAAACTTACGCCGTCGAGCAAGCATGTCTCCACAACAACGTCCCTATCAAAGGCGTCCAATCCAAACTGGAACAGAAGGTCGCTACCGATAACATTCAAGATGAGACCAATGATCTCCACCGACAAACCCTTCCTCAACATCAAGATGAAGGAATCTCACCCCTCCAACACCCCAGAGATCATCATGGAACCAGCACTGCAGCAACTACTGCCACCGTGCTTCCCCCCGCTCGACAACCCCCCACGATCTATACGTGCGGCTGTACAGCCAGTCTCAGGCAGTCACCAACGTCCTCAGCCAGGCAACTGGCCGCCAGTACAACAAGTGCCTGCACCAGGAACGCCACCGGCTCCTAACCTGTCAGCAACACTTCCAGGCCAACAACACTACGCCAAGTTGTCCTTCTCCGTGATCGACGACACGATGGATGCATGGCTCAACTGCTGCGTGTCCTTCAGAGGGCAAGACGCCCCCAACGACATGGCAATCGGGTATACCATCCTTCATCCAATCAATACAACACTACTACGGTACATGCACATGACAGGGATCAAACCAGCAATGGACGTGGAGCATGCTGACTACTGCATCACCAAGTACTGCAGCTGTCCAAATTGTGGTGATCTGCTGAACGAGTGAAAGCAGACCCGCATCTACATCGCCTACAACAAGCACCTTGTCCGCAACTTCGGCCCTCCTATCGGCCAAGATATACGTGGCGACCTCGTTCTTCCTCCGCCAAAGGTGCCAACAATGACATCACCTACGACATCATCGACAACGACACTGCCACCAAGCCAGGGAAAACTCTTCAAGCACCTCACTGCAGACGAGATGATGGAGCACCACCAACATGGGCTATACTTCATTTACAACGAGTTCTTCCACCATGGCCATAAGTGCAAGCACTTATTTGACATCACCATGGTCAACGACTTCGACACCACCACTGACGACGACGCCAACCTCCCATTGATCGTTGCACCTAACATGACGGTGCAAGGAAGGTGCACCATGTGCCTCATAGGCGCGATCCGCGACAACGGCGTCCAGATCTTCATCAACCCAGGCGCTACCCACAATAGAATCCACATCAACTTCGACCGCCTCGTCAGCCTCAGAACACAGCGCATTAGCACTACCATCCTCAACAACAACGACAAGGTAACATGTCGGAGTGCCTGCTTCAATGTCCCACTCCACATTGACACAGAGACCCTTTGGGTTGATGCCTTCATCCTCGACATGGGCACCAGGACCAATATCATCTTCGACACACCATGGCTACCAAGCTTCGGACACATCACATGGAACTTTTGGCCCCTAGAGATGTAATTCGAGCGCCAAGGTCACTCCGTCTACTTCACCACCGCTGTTACACGTCGTACACCGCAGGTTGCCTCTGCCCTACGTGTACCACCAGTCATCGGGCGATCCCCCGCACCATCCATGACACCACAGTCTCTACTGGCGCCATCCATTCGATGTTGCAACCTCAACAAGGCCGCACAACCGCAATGCCCCAACATCTTCGACCACATCAACACATGGGGAGCGATTTTCAGCCACATACGTCGTGCGACACCCCACTAGCAAGAGCTTCGTGACTTCGCCATGGGCTTCATCAACAAGCTTGGTATATCGTCCAAGGTCAGCTGTTCTTCGATGAGCGCCTCTATATCCACGATGCCTCTCCACTCTTGGAGGTTTTTGTGGCCAACCTGCTGCTAGGTGGATCATCCAACATGTACCTCATTGCCTACGGCCTCCACACGCCAACCAAAATAGCTGGCTCCAATAAGTACTCTTCAAGTGTTCTGCTGAGGCGACATTGGCCACAAGGGAAATTATCATCGACGACCGCCATCTTCCTCGACAACTTGGGCCATCAGTTCCTCCGCATCAATAACATCCACGTCGAACTACACCGCGACTCCAACCATCGACAACTCTTCTCGACAAAGTTCCACGACCATGAGTTCATATTTGGAGCCTTCCTCGACATGACACATACTCCAGCAACTCAGACCACGTCGACAATAGGTTGTCGCATCATCAACTACATCCTCCATAGCAACAACACCGACATCTTCGCCACTTCACCACCAGAAACGCAATGTTTCGCCCTCAGCTCCAACAAATGTCGGCTCTGCATCATGATCACCCGTCAAACTGCAGGATCTCTAACAAGGCACAAACAGTGCATCAACTACCTCTATGACTTCATCGTCAATCTCCAACCCCACATGAAGCCCAACAACGAAAACACTCGCAGCAACAACATCAACACAAGGATCATCTTTACGATACAAGCGGTGAATTTTGGAGGAGCCTTCTTCCCCGAGCGGAATCAACAATCGAACAAGGAGACAACGCATGGACGCACTGTCTAGAGAACGGGGGAGAGATGTCATGTGCCTAATGGAGGGACCTTGGGTCCTAGCAAGGCTTGGGCCAAGGCGCCATATTGGGCCCAAAGTAGGCCCGACGTGAACAGTACCCACGAGCACTGTAGCCCCGCGGGTACTGTTCACCCCGCGGTACTGTAGCACAGCCGCCGCTGTCGCCATCAAACCCTAGCTTAGATTAGGTAGGTTTAGATTACTTAGGGGCTAAGTCTCCCAGGACTATAAATACAAGGGCTATGTAGTCATTCAATCTTAAAAAAGGAATAGGCCTAAGGCCTTCTATCTTCTCCCCTCTCTCCTCTCTTTGTGGGCCGCCTCCTCTCCTCCTCACTGCGCCTCCCTCTCTCCCTGCCGCCGCCCAACAGCCGCCGCCCCTCTCTCTGCGTCACCCCCTAAGCCCTAGCCGGTGCCCCCTCTATAGCCGCTGCACCTCCATATGTCCAAGGACGTATTACAAATAATAAAAAGATAGTGATCGACGATTGACAAGGTTTTCTCTAAATGCTAATATCTCAATCGCATCCGGTAATCAATCCACACAGTAAGGACAACGTGATCATCATTCGCCACTCTATATTGTGTTGAACCAAATTAGAAAATAGATCAAATATAACATATGAATGAATTACCATGGATCAATCAAGGAATCAACATATATTTGAGCACTAGGGTAACCCTCATGGGAAACTCGCAAATTGCTGAAACCACACGTGAATGAAGAGGCAAGGCAGGAAATAATACCTCACAGACGTCACCATCGCTAGAGGGGCGTTGCCTGGAGGGAGAGGAGGGATTTCGTTCTGACCTGACCATGACCTCCCCTGCCCTGCTATCTGAAGATCTAGGTGCTGCCTCCCCTGTCTCATTGCTTGATCTGAAGCACACGCTGCCTGGCGCAGCGTACGACGGTGAAGATCGCCTCTATGGAACTGGAAGGAGATGACATCTAGATCTCGCTGCCAGATCCCCCATCTCTCCATAACCAGAGACCTTGTTGATACCAGCACTAGGGTACCGATAGGCCAACAGGAGATTGTCGAGGGACGGAGAACGTTGATCCGGGAGGAGCAAAGATGAATCGAGAAGAACACCGTGCGGCGAAGGGAGTTGAGAGGAATGACTTTACAACAACTTGGACATAGGTACAGCCGTACAGGTGTGGCGACTGGGAGTTATGGAATGACCCCAATGCATACATGTTGCAAGCCATCCGTTGTCAAAGGCGTGTTTATAGCGTAATGAGAAAGAATAAAATAAATAAAGGATACACTACTTATGTGTGTACGAGTATGAATATATTACAGCTAGCTAGTGGGCCATGTTTAATTATGCACTCAAATTAATTGGTTTCAAAGAGTATACGATGTGCATCTGGGCATCAGCAGGCCACGGACCGGGAAATCACTTGGGCCAATGATCATCTGTTTTCTTGGCTAAATGGTTAAAAACCAATAAAAAAAAAAGAACGGGTACAAGACTTTTGAATCCTGTTTCCATTCTCAGTGCGGTGGCTATGTGCCTACTAGAGAGGGCACGGGCAACCCAATAGATACCCGAAACCCGTGTGGGCATGGGTTTGAGTATAAAATTAAACCCAGTCATCGGTCATGAGTTTTCTAATGGGCATGTTTTATGTTCATGGGTATGGATTTGGGTTGATGAAACCCCGCGGGTTTGTACCGGTTGCCATCTTTACATATATGGTGTAGTATTGTAATATATTAATATACATTATTTTTTATTTGGTTTAAGACTTACAACGGACAACTTTCATATTATTACTATTCTAAAACTTTAAATTAATACATATATTAAAATTTTCATGTTTTTATGACCGGCTCGCGAGCCTAACGAGCCAGCTCGAGCTTGTAAACAAGTCGACGAGTCGAGCCGAGTCGAGCTAGCCTTCTAGCTCATTAAGATAATGAGTCGAGCCGAGCTGGCTCGTTATCTTAACGAGCCGAGCCAAGTCGGCTCGTTAGGCCAGGGCAGCCTTAGCCCCACCATGTAGCAGTTGGCCCACTATGCATGCATGCATGCAGCCCACCACCATCACAGTTGCATGTATAAGTAGTTCGGTTGACGGTAGAGAACTATCACTTTAAACCATCATCCATTTATGAGAAAGGGCATAAAATCAATCACCAATGTAGGTTTCGGGGGTTAAACTAGCATTATTTCATAAGCTTTGGTGAATCTATGTTTTTACAAGGTTTTATGAGAAAAAGACGCAAAGAAGGACCCACACATCAGGTTAAATACGGATTCATTGTCATCGTGGCACCTACGTAGGAAGGATCCAGAAGGACCCATAAGTTGTGTCGCCAAAGCAGATGGAAAACCGCTACCAGGTGGGGCTAGCCGGTCCCGGTCTCCCCGGACCTGCCTATTAGCCATCTATGGGAGCAGCTCTCCACCGCATTTGAGGACACATATAGGCTATTGCTTAAGTCGGTTTGATCCAAGGGCTCATGTTGATGCCCTAGGGTTATATAAACAACCCGAAACCCTCCTTGAGGGCAACCCAAAGAAGCCTTGAAGCATTATCTTCTGGCTCACCAGAAGCTAGGGTTTCCACTAGAGAATTAGATTGGAACTCCAATACCTCAAAGTTCAAGTATAAGATAGCTAGCTAGGTTTAAGTAGAGTTGTGCTAGCTCTTAGAATTCTATACTTGAGGCCGCTATAGCTCTTGTATCTCTTCATTTAAGACTGTTCAATACTATATTTCCATTTATTATGCTCCTAGTTTTCTTTAGTAGTATGCTTGATATAGTCTTAACAGATAATGAGTTTATGCATATGCTTGCAAAGCTCTTAGCTCAGTACTCGAGTGTGTTAAGTGGTTGACATTATGTAATCTACTCCTCGTCTATAGGATAAGTAGAACATTGTTGTGAAAGAATACAAGATATGTTCTTAATTTTCCTTAGTAATATTATTTATGCACAATCCAAAGTCTTTAATTCTATACATGAGAATATATATATGTCAAAGTAGATATAAAGATCTAATAAATAAGAAATGGCATAAGAATTCCATCTCTTAACTAATCTCTCGTTAGTCTTACTTCATTAGAGAGTATCTATTTCTATCTCTAGGAACATTTATCATTAATGCCTTATACTTATCATATATATCTATTTGGCTTATCCCTAATAAAGTATCTGCTCTAAGTATATATATTTTGCAATTATCTCTAGCCACCCTTCTTCTATGTGGAAAATATAAATAATGACACCCGCTTTACTTCTAGTAAAATGCTACAATAGTATTTTCAATTATGCGCTTGTAGATACTTTGATGCCATTCAAAGGATAAGTAGCATGTTTATAAATACCAAATCAAAGCACTCCTGAGATCATTGCTTGGGATGATAACTTAGTATTTGTGGTGATGATAAGAAATTCCAACAAGCATTTTTAGTACTGTTGCTAAGGATGGATTTAAAACTCCATTCCTAATATTGTTGTTTGGAATGCCAACAAGTATAAAACTTTAAAAAGCTATAACTACAAAAATATGGATCTAAATTAAAATTTGATTGCGCCGTTTCGTACAATAATTTTTCAAAACAAGAGCCCACTTGGGTATATTTAGAAAAAGATATTTACATATATACATAGAATGTTATAAATATATCGTAGAACATCACATTAACGCTACATGGATATCACAAAGTATAACCAAAACATCACATATATACTACGTGAACATCACATATATCATAAAAATATAAAACCTAAAAAGTAAAAAATAAATTAGTGAAGTAATTAATTATAGCCAAATAAAAAGAATAAAGATGCTACCGATCATCATAAAATATATCCTAAAACATCAATATATACTACTAACACCATGAATACATTAAAAAATATCACATTAACACTACACAAACTAAAAAAAGCATAGAACATCATATGTATGCTATGTAAATATCACATATTTTTATGAAATATATATAAAAATAATAAAATTAGTAAAAGTAACTAATTAGAGTCAAATAGAAAGAAGAAAAAATGGTACCAAACATCATAAAATATAGGGTAGAACATCGTTGTATGTTTACTAAATATCATAAATACATCAAAGAACAACACATTTCTGCTCGTAGACATAAAAAAATAACGTTACATCTATACTACATGAGCATCACGTGTATATCTAAAAAAAGAACAAAAAATTATAAATATAAGAAAAGAAAAATAATAATATTAAAATATAAAATAAAATAAACAACATAATTAATTCTAGCAAACAAAGAAATTTAAAATGTATAAATGTTAAAAAATGAAAGGAGAAAAAAAGAAAGAAAGAAAAAAAATCAAAATAAAACTAGGAAAGAAAAAAAACAAATCAATGGTAATAAAAATTATTAGAATAAAGTAAAATAGTAAAAGAATAAATAAAATGAAAAGAATAACAAAAGTTAAAGAAAAATAAAAAATAAAATAAATTAAATGAATGAAATAAAAGAAAACAAGAGAAAGGAAAACATAGAGTAAAAAAGATATTAGAAGAAAGAAATAGAATGAATATAATACAAGACTACCAAAAAAGTAAAATGAAAAAAGGAAAGGAAAAAAGAAGTGGAATAAATTAAAATAAAAATAGAAAATGAATAGAAGATGAAAAGAAAGAAAAATAATAAACATAAAATATGAAAAATTGAACACAACAAAAGGAGAAGAAAAATGAAAAGAGAAATAGTATAAAGGAAAGAAAAGAAAGAGGAAAAAGAAATAGAAAAAAAAATAGATGGCGTGAAATGAGTTGCAACGACTCGTCATGTGGGCGATCCTGCAACTCATCCTCTGGAATGAAAAAAAAAAACTCTCATGGGCCTCCGCCTGAGGCATTTGGGCCAAATTAAACAAAAGGAAATAATGAAAGGGAGGAGGAGGGGGACCGGCGGAGGGATAGCCGCACCTAATCGGCAATGAAGAATTCCGGGAAAATTGCCGAGCAAAATCAATTAGAGGGAAACTAGAGTATTTTGGAAAAATTAGATGGTTTGTTGTTTATTTGGTTCCTGTATATCACCTCTCTTTACATGGAGGACCCCTGACCACCTAAGAAAGGTCCAGTTAAATTATAATAAATCATATCTAATCCTATCTCTACTTGACCCAAATCTAATCACATCTTCGACTGATAAAATCTCTCTAGTTGATTTAATATAATCTTTTTTCTAATCCTTATCCAATCCTTAGTAGGGGCGTTATAGGTTATGCTATAGTACCGGTGCACGGTTCACACAAGCTCGGGCTGGAGCATCTCGGCCCCAACACCCTTCTTTCGAAGTAGGTTGCCCACTAGCTGCCGCAGACATATTTGACATGACCAGGAGTTAAGTCTTTCACATTTGATTTAAGCTTACCTTTGTTATTTTAAAAAGAACATTAAATAAAATTTAACTGCAACTATATCCTCTTGGATCCATGGAAATAGCCCAACAAATGGCTCTTCATGTGGGCTGAAGAGTGGAGGATGTAGCAGCCCACTGGTACTATGGGCCTGTCCAGCAACACCAAAGCGGGTTCGCTAGAACAGATGAGATCATCGCCGCCGTTTGTGACAAAGAGTGACCCACTGTTGGTGCTCGCTGCTGCATGGCGCTGATCATTCGCCGCGCTGGGAAGCCCCATACCTGAAGCTCTACGTCAAGTGGAGCCGCAGGACGAATAGGCGAGCCTGAGTGGTTAAACGTGTAGGCTGCGATTTGCTACAACGACGGGCTGAGCAACATGCACATCTTTGACGCCTGTCGGACAAAGAAATCTCGCCCTGCTGCTTGAAGGCACATCGCTGCCCTAGGGATGATGGCCCTGGAGGTAACAGCCAGACAAGCGCTTGTCCCCACACGGAGACTCTACACCCGCCCATGTGCTGCTGCCGGTAGGCATACTGCCATCAAGCGTTCACACGCATGTTCCTCCTCCTTGATCAGCAACGCCATGATGGATCAAGTGTTGTGACCATGCCCCTCAGCAAAGGCGTACAATGCGTCCGTGACAAAAGACATGGGAATGAAGCGAAACCAAAGCAAACTGATACAAACTGAGCTCGCGTCGGTCGGTCGAGCGTGCTTGACGGGCCGCAGGCCAAGCTGGTGCTGCAGCCACTCCGCCTCGCCATAGAGACCAAGTGTCGGGTACAAAGGTAAAGGGGTACCCTAAACCTGCGATAAACTAACGCTCAACATAGCAACTATTTTTAAGACAGGATCCGATCAGCCGTTCAAGTCAATGGAGAAAGGCCCATCACGCAAAGGCCTCCCTCACCAGCGACAGCAACCAGTCGTGGGCCGGCCCATTACTGGAAAAACAGACGGACTGGGGTCGAACGAACGACCCCCGCCTCTGCCCCGACTGACGGACAGGGGTCGAACGAACGACCCCCCGCCTCTGCCCCGACTGACGGACAGGGGTTGAACGAACGACCCCCCGTCCCTGCCTCGACTTACGGACAGGGTTCGACCGAACGACCCCTCCGCCTCCGCCTCCGCCTCGACCCCTCGAATGACGGACAGGGGGTCGAACGAACGACCCCTGAGAAGGAAGGTCGACCGACTTACCTGTTCCCGGTATGGGTTAAAGGGGATCCGATGCGCCTACCTGCCCCCGCCTAACACCATGGGCACCCACTACCGCGGTCAAATCCATCAGCTCACCGCCCATGCCCTGGATCTCCGTCAACTGTGCGGCCGCTGTAGCCACGTCGCAGGTCCGCCATCACCATACTCCGAAACATCGGAAGGACGGGAAGGCCACGCCGCTACAGCGATCGACGTCCCACCACAAGCATGGCGCCGCGGAAGCGCCTCCCATGCCGCCATAGTTTAGGATTCTGTACTCCCGTACCTCCCCTTGATCTATAAAAGGGGACGCCGGGATAGAAGAAAGGGGGATTCTCAGAGATACACAAAAAAAGAGACTCCCATTCGCATCGACTCAGACATTCGTATCAGACATCAGCCCTGACCCTCATACACCACACACCCGATTGCTTGATCGACCTCTCGAGCAATCAACCGACCACCTAGGATAGCCCTGCTAGCCTAGGCCTCAGCTCATCCTGAGCACCCCCGTGTAAACCTGCTTGTACCCCCCCTGTACGAGCACCCCGGTGCGAGATAATACAATCCATTCTCCCCCGCTGGACGTAGGGCCTTCTGTGCCCGAACCAGGATAAATCTTGTGTTCTTCTTGCATCACGTCTGGGAGAGGGAGCACGCAATATACAAATTTACTAGCCGGTGGTCTTGACCCCCTGGGTCATAACACCGACAGTTGGCGCGCCAGGTAGGGGGCTTTGCGTGTCGATCAACTCCAAACTACTCACCCAGATGGATTCCACGATCCCATCACTTCCATTCGCCACCATCATCTGGTTCGGGAGCCTAGAGTTTATGTCCACGGGCCATGGCCACGACCACAACATGATTCTACTCACCAGTAGTGGCATGGACAGCAGCAGCTCCAGTACGCCGGGGCTAAGGAGGACCAGACGACGGTCCCACCGCTCACGTCTCTCGCCTGCGACCAGGAGGAGGCGCGAACGACGCTGCCGCACTCTTCACTGTGCGGATCCCAAGACGCCAGATGCCGTCTCCCCGGCCTTAGCTGGTGACACAGTTCCTCACTTCAGGAGCCTGTTTGACCCATGCTTGTGGGTCGGGGCGGGCACCTCCTGAGCCTGACTTTGGCTCTGCCACCGTCACCTCAGAGGGTCCCTATGGCTTCTCCGACATACTCGGCCGCACCACCGCTCAACTTGTTTCCACATGGGCTCTACAACAGCGCCATACTCTGTTCTGCTTTTGTAGGCTCGCAGATGCAGACACATTACGACTCCCCAGGGAACCTGCTACGTACGACGATCAACCTCGTCACCACCCCTCCACTGGACGAGCCCCCGGAGTCACGACGAACCCCGGCCCTAGGGTGTCACACCTGGGGGACGACACGACGATGGCTGGAGGAAGAACGCTGGGGATCTTTCCCCAACTTCTACCACGGCTACCCCGACTCGGACTCCCCCGATGAGGATTACGATCCCACCCGGGAATGTTTCCACCTCGACGGTCAGGTTGACTCCCAGGACGACATCAACGACGCCGCGGCCACGGATGAAGGGGGAGGGGGCAACGCTACCCCGGCGCGAGACGTCACCTCCCGGTTCCAGTCGAAGCCGATCCACCACAGGACGCTCAGATCGCGCAAGTCCGAGAGCTGCTCGCCAAGCTCGAGGAGGAGCGTCTGCGACTCCAGCAGCTCGAGCACGCCCTCGATCGAGATCGCGGGCGGCCACAAGGTGGAGGAGCCCGCGAGCAGGCCCGGGAAGTCCATCGACAGATCATCAAGGAGGGGGCAAACGAGCGCCATGTCTACAACCGTGCCAGCCAAAATGTCGTGGCGGCCGCAATGCTGCTTCGCGACATGCCGACACCATCGACGCCCCAGGCGCGACGCATCAGGAATGAAATCCAGGGGCTTCTCCAAACCGCGGCCGTTCAGCAGGCGGAGTGCTCGGCCTCGAGGCGCAGAGGAGCTGCTTCCGAGCGATGGGACGTACCCCCTCGACAAGATCGAGAGGTATCTGTCCACCAAGACAAGGCGCCCCAAGGCGGAGCAGGGCGACAACTAGTTCGAGACCGCATCCTCAACGACCGACAACCGAGAGATGCGCGGTACGACATCAACGACAACAAACGACGCCGACACGGTGATGCTGAGGCCTGAGGTTATAGTGCTCATCGAGGTGGGCGCTACGACTGCGACGAGGATCAACGTCGATCCCCGGAACCACCAGGGCCACGAGTCTTTAGCAAGGCAATCCGGCAAACCGCCTTGCCTGTTCGTTTCCGTCCACCCACCAGCCTGGTCAAGTACACCGGCGAAACCAAGCCAGAGCTCTGGCTCGCTGATTTCAGGCTGGCATGTCAGCTAGGAGGAGCCGACAGAGACCACGTCATCATTCGGCAACTCCCGCTCTTCCTCTCTGACACCGCTCGAAGGTGGCTTGAGGAGCTCCCCCCAGACTTGATCCATGGCTGGCCTGATCTGGTCAGGATCTTCGAGGGGAACTTCAATGGCACCTACGTGCGGCCGGGAAACTCCTGGGACCTCCGCAGCTGCAACCAGAAGCAAGGGGAAACCCTCCGTGACTTCACCCGACGGTTCTCCAAGCAACGTACTGAGCTCACCCACATCTCCGACCACGACGGCATCATGGCGTTCGTCGCCGGGATGACCTGCAAGGAGCTGGTGCGGGAACTGGGGCGAAACACCCCCAAGACCGCCAACGAGCTTATGGACATCGTAGCCAACTATGCAGCCGGCGAAGAAGCCGTCGACGCGTTCTTCTATGCATCCCCGAGCAAGGGGAAGGCCAAGGCGGACGAGCCCGGGGGCTCGAATAATGGGCCCAAGAAGAACAATAACAAGAAGAAGAAGAAGAAGAAGAAGAAGAAGAAGAACCAGCCGGGTCGACGCAACGTCGAACCCTACGACCTTGTCATTGCGACAGACAAGAAGAAGCCTCAAGGTCCCCCTCTCGAGGGGGGCGTCTTAGACAAAATGCTGAAGGAGCCCTGCCCCTATCACAAGGGACCGGCCAACCACAGCCTCGAGGACCGTCGCATGCTCAAGAAGCACTTCGGCTCCCTTGGCCTCAAGAAAGACGACAAGAAGGAGGACCCACAGGACGAGGGCGATGGCAAGAACGGGGGCTTCCCGGAGATCCTCGACTGCTTCATGATCTTCGGGGGACCCTCGACCCAACTCAGCACGCGTCAGCGCAAGAGCGAGCGACGGGAGGTCTTCTCCGTTCGAGCTCGAGCTCCTCGATACCTCGACTGGTCACACGTGCCGATCACCTTCGATCAGGACGACCACCCCAAGCACGTCCCCAACACAGGGGTCTACCCACTCGTCGTCGACCCGATCATACTCAACACCCGCCTTTCCAAGGTGCTCATGGATGGGTGAAGCAGCCTCAACATCGTCTATGCCGAGACCCTTGACCTCCTGGGGATCCCAAGGACCATGCTCCTACCCAGCGCGGGGGGATTCCACAAGATCGTCCCAGGAAAGAAGGCACTCCCGATCGGCCGCGTCAAGCTACCCGTCTGCTTCGGCACCCCCTCGAACTTCCGGAAGGAAGATCTGACCCTTGAGGTGGTCGCATTCCATGGCATCTACCACGCCATCATCGGTCGACCGGGATATGCCAAGTTCATGGCGGTCCCGATCTACACCTACCTCAAGCTAAAAATGCCGGGGCCCAAGGGAGTCATCACCGTCGACACCTCCTACGAGCACGCTTATGAATGCGACGTCGAGTGCGTGGAAAACGCCGAGGCGGTCGAGGAGTTAGCCATCCTCGCGGCCCTCGATGACTTCTCCAAGGAGATCCACGACCCCAAGCGGCACGCTGGCAACTTCAAGCCAGCGGAGGACACCAAGACCATCCCGCTCGACCTCGGCCATGCGGATGGGAAGGCGCTGACGATCAGCGCCACCTTCGAGCCCAAATAGGAAGTCGTGCTCGTCGACTTTCTCCGCGCGAACGCTGACGTGTTTGCGTGGAGTCCCTCGGATATGCCGGGCATTCCGAGGGATGTCGCCGAGCACTCCTTGGACATCCGGGCCGGATCCAAACTGGTGAAGCAATGGCTGCGTCGCTTCGATGAGGAGAAGCACAGAATCATTAGGGAGGAGGTCGACAAGCTTCTCAAGGCCGGATTCATCAAGGAGGTACATGTCAAGAGTGGTTAGCAAATCCCGTACTTGTCAAGAAAAAGAATGGAAAGGATAGGATGTGCGTAGACTACACTAGTTTAAATAAAGCATGTCCCAAGGTTCCTTTTCCATTACCACGTATCGATCAAATAATAGATTCCACTGCGGGATGTGAAACTCTCTGCTTCCTTGATGCGTATTCTGGCTATCACCAAATAAAGATGAAGGAGTCCGATCAGCTCGCGACTTCCTTCATCACCCCCTTTGACATGTTTTGCTACATCACTATGCCCGTCGGGTTGCGAAATGCCGGGACCACATATCAAAGATGCATGCTCCATGTCTTTGGAAAACACATAGGGCCGACTGTCGAGGCCTACGTCGATGACATTGTGGTCAAATCCAAAACAGTCGGGAACCTGGTCGGGGACCTTGAGATCGCGTTTGGGTGCCTCAGGGCAAACCACATAAAGCTGAACCCAGAGAAGTGTGTCTTCGGGGTTCCTTGAGGCATGCTCCTAGGGTACATAGTTTCCCAACGCGGGATCGAGGCCAACCCTGAGAAGGTTACCACAATCACCAAGATGGGCCCGATCAAGGATCTTAAGGGCGTGCAAAGGGTCATAGGGTGCCTCGCTGCCCTCAGCCGGTTCATCTCGTGGCTCGGGGAGAAGGCACTACCCTTTACCGCCTCTTAAAGAAGGCCGAACACTTCACATGGACCGTCGAGGCCGAGGAGTCACTCTCCAAACTCAAAGCCTCGCTCACCTCGCCACCTATCTTGGTGCCCCCGAGCCCAGTCGAGCCCTTCTTGCTCTATGTCGCAGCAACTACCCAGGTAGTCAGCGCTGCCGAAGTGGTCGAGAGGGCGGAAGAGGGACATGCCCTGCCGGTTCAGAGGCCTGTCTACTTCATGAGCGAGGTACTTTCTGAGACTAAGATGAGATACCCCCACATCCAGAAGCTGTTGTATGCCATCGTCCTCACTCGGCGCAAGCTCCAGCACTACTTCCTGGGCCACCCGGTTACTGTGGTCTCATCTTTCCCCCTCGGGGAGATAATCGCCAAGTGGTCGGTCGAGCTCATGGGGGAAACCCTCTCCTACGCCCCTCGGAAGGCCATCAAGTCTCAGGTATTGGTAGATTTCATTGCAGAATGGACCGACACCCAACTACCCCGGCGCAAGTTCAGACCGAGCTCTGGACCATGTACTTCGATGGATCGTTGATGAAGACGGGGGCAGGCGCCGGATTGCTCTTCATATCACCCTCAGGGGTCCACATGCGCTACGTCATCCGTCTCCACTTCCCCGCCTCCAACAACGTAGCCGAGTACGAGGCCCTTGTCAACGGTCTGCGCATCGCCATCGAGCTCGGGGTCCGACGCCTCGATGTTCTGGGGGACTCGCAGTTGGTAATCGACCAAGTGATGAAAGATTCGAGCTGCCACGACCCCAAGATGGAAGCCTACTGCAAGGAGGTCAGAAGGCTCGAGGACAAATTCTGCAGCCTCGAGCTCAACCACACCGCCCGTCGATACAACGAAGCTGCTGATGAGCTGGCCAAAATCGCGTCCACTAGAGGTACAGTCCCTCCCGACGTCTTCTCAAGGGACCTTCACAAGCCGTCCGTCGACCTAGGCTTGGGGGCTTCTACCCTCGAGCAAGGGGTCGATCCACCTCCCCTGTCTGATCCCCCATCAAACGGGGAAGAAGTCATGGAGATCGACGAAACGACCTCAACACCAACCCCCTCGACGGACTGGCACACACCCTACCTCGAGTATCTAATACGGGGCGAGCTCCCCGAGGACCGCACCGAAGCTCGCCGTATAGCCCGACGTGCCAAAACCTACGTCTTGTATGGGGATGGCCACGAGCTGTACCGACGCAGCCCTACCGGTATACTTCAGCGTTGCCTCACCCTCGAGGAGGGGAGGGCACTACTGAAGGACCTACACTCGGGGGCTTGCGGCCACCACGCGGCGCCAAGAACGCTGGTAGGAAGCGCCTTTCGACAAGGCTTCTACTGGCCGACAGCTGTCGCCGATGCTACCAAACTCGTTCGATCTTGCAAGGGATGCTAATTCTACGCTAGGCAGACCCACCTACCCGCCCAAGCTCTTCAGATGATACCCATAACTTGGCCATTCGTAGTATGGGGGCTCGACATGGTCGGCCCCCTGAAGAAAACAAAAGGTGGCCACACCCACCTCCTCGTGGCCGTAGACAAGTTCTCGAAATGGATCGAGGCTCGACCCATCGCCAACATTCAATCTTGACAAGCCGTGCTATTCTTCACCGACATCATCCACCGCTTCGGGGTCCCCAACGTCATCATCACCGATAACGGCACGCAGTTCACCGGCCAAAAGTTCCTGGACTTCTGTGACCACCACCACATCAGGGTGAATTGGTCTGCAGTCGCCCACCCTCGAACTAACGGTTAGGTCGAGTGCGCCAATGGTATGGTTTTGCAGGGCCTCAAGCCAAGGATCTTCGATCGGCTGAACAAACATGGCAAGAGATGGGTCGATGAGCTGCCCTCTGTGCTATGGAGTCTCCGAATGACACCAAGTCGAGCCACAGGGTTCTCCCCGTTCTTCTTGGTCTATGGGTCCGAGGCCGTCCTCCCGACTGACCTCGAATACGGGTCTCCTCGACTAAAAGCCTACAGCAAGTAAGCCAACACATCAGCCCGAGAGGACTCCCTCGACCAGCTCGAGGAAGCCCGGGACGTGGCCCTCTTCAAATCAGCAAAGTACCAACAGACGCTGCAGCGCTACCACGACAAGCACATACGCAAAAGGGACCTCGACGTCGGCGACCTCATACTGCACCGCCGACAAAGCAACAAGGGACGTCACAAGCTGACGCCACCTTGGGAAGGACCCTTCATCGTGGTAGAGGTGCTAAAGCCAGGGACTTACATGCTGAAGAACGACAAGGGCGAAATCCTCACCAACGCATGGAACATCAAACAGCTATGTCGCTTCTACCCCTAAGGCCTCGAGGCCTCGTACATTTTCCGCATTATGTACACTTATCGCATTATGAATGAATAAAATGTTCTCTAAATACATTTCACATTTGTTCATAACTCTAAGGTAGCCTTGACTCTGCTCCGGCAAAGTCAAGCCTCCCTCTGGGGCTGACAGGGGGGGACCCCCCCTCCTAAGTCCTCTAAAAACTCGAACATTTTTTCGAAACTCAGCACCTCTCTTTCCACCTTCGCCCCGAGCACGCTTCACGGCTAAGTAGAAAACGCCTCGGACTCCCTAAGGGTCGAGGGCCGCCGAGCCGGGGACTCTCCTACGCCTCAGGGCTATGGTACCCCCACTCGCTCCCCCCCTCCAGGGATACAAGCGTGCGTCGAATACTTAGTCCATAAGCGACGACTCAGGCGAAGAGAAATAGAGACTACTCGAGAAATAAAAACACTCAGATGCATCTCGAATAAAATGCATTAAACATAAGAAGCCCTCGGGGGCTCGACATTGTATTGTCACAAAAGCTAATCTATTACATGGACCTTCTTGTCCAGATTTGGCTCACAGGCCTCGTCTACTCGTTGCCATCTCCATTCGCCGAAGGGAGCACTTCAGGCTCGAAGAGCTTTGCCAGCTCGCCTCTGGGCACCTCTACGGCCTCGATCAGCTCATGGCATCTCACCACGTTCTCTTGTTCAGTCAGCCTCGGGTCGACGACGAAGCCGCTGGCGACGACGTTGAGGTCGTAGATGTAGCCCGAGCAGACGACCGCTTCACGCCCGCTTCACGCCCACGTGCAGAGCAGCACGGACTTGCTCCGTCACCTCTTGGGTCATGGAGCAGAAGCGGCGCAGGAGGGAGTCTCCTCGCGTGTCGCCTTTGACCGCCGGCTCCGGCTCGACCCCCATGTCATCGCAGAAGGAGGAGATGGCGCCCTCGAGCCTCTCGTTCAGGCTCGTCTCCGTCCCAAGGAGGCTCTGAAGACTGGTCAGATCCTCGTGGGCTCGGGCCTTGTCCCCTGCGAGTTCTGCCAGAACGAGCACAGGACTCTGTCAAAACCAAAAAGCAGGGGAAGGGTCAAGACCAGGCAAGCTCAGTAACACTTCGAAAAACTCACCTTTGGCATGTGCCTCCAGGGTGACGTAGCCCTGCTCGGCCCTCTGAAGTTGACGGCGGACGTCGACAAGCTCCGCAGCTTGGTCTCCATTTTTAGCCCGGAGGTCCTCGATGATCTTGCCAGTAACATCGAGGGCCCTCTTCTGGTTAGCCGCCTCCTCCCCCAGAGCGGCGATCTGGGCTCGGTCCTTCTCCTCCGCGACACCCGACGCGTCGCGTTCGCGGGAGACGGCGTCAACGTCCCCCTAGAGTTCCTGGATACTTTCCGTCGTCAGAGTCCGCTCCTCCCTCAGCTTGGCGAACTCCTCCTCAGCCTTGCGCCGGGCCTCCTAGGCCGCGTCCCGCTGCTGCCCGACCTCGGCGACCTCCTTGAGGGCGGCCTCGGCCTCGACCGCGCCCGGGAGGCCTCCTCCTGGGCGGCCTTGGCCTCCTCCTACCCGGCTGCCGCCTCGGCTTTCGCCTGGGCGGCCTCGGCCTCCGCCTTCTTCAGCGAAGCGCGGGGGTAGGAAGCTATTCCTGCGCCCGGAGGATGAATTGGGACTTATCGTACGACCTCGCCCTTAACGCCTGACAGGGATGAAAAGGAAGGTCATCAGAAAAGAGCAGCTAGGTAACCCAAGCAAGATCAAAGGAAGAACGAGGCTTACCTCCATCCCCCGGTGCAGATCCGCGGAAGCAACCTCTGCTAACAGGCGCACCACGTGCGCAAGCCACGCCCAAAACTCCTCTAGGTGCTCCCACTCCCCGAGCTCGGCTTGATCATCGAGCTTGAAGAGGGTGCGCCCTGGGTCTCGGTGGTCGGCCAGCTCGAGGGGCTCCTGCCCCTAGAACCTGCTACTGCGGTCGATCCTCTCGTGGACCTCCCGCATGATGCCCTGGCGCATCTCGGGGCCACCCCCGTGGAGCACCACCCGCTCCGCCAGAGTTGGGAAGGGAGCCGCCCCCTCGAGCTAGGCTCCCCTGGCCTCAGGGTCACCTTGCGGGGCCACCGCCGGCCCCTCCGAGTCATCGCCCCTAGGCGGAAGAAGTCCCCGCCGGGAGATCAACCTTGCGCGGTGAAGAAAGCAAACGATCAGCACCCAATGCCGCAGGCTCACTACCCAATGCCGGGAGCGGCTCCGAAGCCCCTCCAACGAGGGTCCCCGCCGACGGAGGCACCTCCGCCGTGGCGGCAACCGCACCCTCGTGCTTGCCCCGCAGACGCGCCTCCCACGACGCGAGGTTCTCGGGCCACCGCCTCGGCGCCGGGCGCTCCGGCGTCTCTCCCTCGCCGGCGGTGGTCAAGTCGACCACCTCCACTTCTACGGCAGCTTGGGGCTCGACCCCCTCTGTCACGGCCGTCGTCGATGCCGGCTTCGCGCCTTCCGAGGCTGCGAGCGCCCCCCTCCGACGGGTGGGTGAGCACGGCCTCGACCGCCACTCCGGCGGACCCCGCCGACGCGGCGGGCCGACCCGTCTCTTCCCCCGCTCGAGTTAGCTCCGCGGCGGCCTGCGCCTGCCCTCGCCCCATCGCCTCCCCCGCCTTGGCCGCCCACGCCGCCTCTGGGGTGAGGGTCGAAGGGGACGGGGCGGCAGGACTAGTCCCGACGATCATCTTGGCCGCGCCCTCCGCCTTCAACCTCTTGGCCGGGATGAAGGTCGCGCCCTCCGACGAGCGCTTCACCCTGAAAAAGGAACTCACACGCGACGGTAAGCACAAGTCATAACCAACGAAAAATACTCGGGATCAGCAGGAAAGCAACTTACCCTAGCAGAGTCGTGGGGTTCCGACCAATGGACCTAGAGCCGCTCAGGGGCTTCTGTGAGGCACGTCGGGAGCCGCTTCTCCCGCCAGCGCTGGCCGCGGCACGGGCCAACGACGTCCTTGCCGCCACCGCCTTAGTCTCCTCCTGGGTCGACGGGCTTGATGCCCGAGCGCTTGACCGAGTGGGCGTCGGGGGCGTGCTCGACCGACCCCTCGAAGGGGACCGCGACGAATGGCTACGCGTCCGCCGCGACGCTTCAGCTTGAAGAGCCACGGGGCGCTCACCCCATGACTCGGCTCCAGCAGTTGGGGACGACCTCGACGTCGACCGCCCTCCTCCTCCGCTACTAGCGGTCGCCCTCTGCTGCTTGGGTGCCGCTCGTTCTTCCTCGAGCCCTCGCTGCGGCTCGGCCTCCTCCTCCTGCTCCGGCTCCTCTTCCTGCATAGGGACAATTTCCGTCAGGATCAGCATAACAGTCACAACCCTGTGCCGCAAGCCATATCGCTAACAACCTCGTCGCCGCTCGACCCCTCGTCCTCCTCCGAGGGGGACTCCTCCTCGGGGAGGTCGGCCTGCCTCTGCCGTGCCCGGCGTCGTTCACGCTCCTCCCTCTCTCGGGCCTTCTTGCCCTTGTCCTTCTTGGCCTTGTCCTTGGCCTTCTTGTCCTGCTCGGCCTGAAGGAGTCTCACCTGGGAGTCGCCCTGCTCCTCCTTCACCGGTGGCAGCGACTTCCGGAAGACGACGTTCCCCTGAGGGAACGCTAGGTAGTTAGAACGTAGGCAAAGGAGACGAACAAGACAGACAAGAAGACATTGACAGAGGAAGAAGTGTCCTACTAGTAGGACGTGGCCTTGATCTGGCATCATGGGGACGCAAGCGACGCCCCCCACCTCGAACGCGCCAGCGAAGGAAGCGCGTACTCGGCGAACCACCCTCTCGAGGGGCAGCTCGTCCTCCACGAGGCGACACCCCGTGAGGTCTACCTCCAGGCGCATCTCGTCGAGGCGTCGCGGGCGAGCCATCAGCGGAACGACCCGCCGCTGGTGGAAGGCCGGCGCCACGATGGCCGCCGTAAGTCCCGCCTTCTTCAGGCAGGAGATCGCACCGAGCAGGTGGTCGAGGAGCTTCTGCTTCTTCTGAACGACGCCGTACCTCCAGTGGTCGGGCCTCAAGTCGATCGTCCTCCCGGTGTAAGCGGGGAACAGACCGTCGTCGTTCCTCAGGTAGAACCACCCGGAATGCCATCCGGAGTGGCTCGACGTAAGCTTCGCCGGGATCCAGCTGTCTGCCCTCTTAAGGGAGATGCTGCAGCAGCCTGCCCTGACCATCCCGCGGCTGCCACATCCCAGCTGAGGCTCGAACAGATGCAGCCACAACTCCCAATGTGGCTCCATCCCCAGATAACCTTCGCATATGGCAGTGAATACCGCCGCGTGGCAAATGCCGTTGGGGGAGAGGTGTTGGAGCTCCACGCAGTAGTAGTGGAGGATCCCGCGCAGAAGACGGTTGGGGGGGGGGGGGGGAACCCAGCCCCGCCCGGTGGAAAGCTTCGAAGCTAACCACGTAACCCTCCGGCGGGCTGGGCTCATCGTCCTTCCGCGATGGCACTATCCACTCCGGCCGGTTCACGGAGGTGATGGGTCGGAGAAGGCCGCTCTCCACCAAGTCTCCCAAGCGCGCCACGGTCGCCGACGATGGAAGCCAGGCGTCAGGGCCGCGCAAGCTGTAGGTGGCCATAGGAGCAGGGAAGCAGATGCGCTCGGATGCGGGGGTGGAAGGTATGTTTCCGATCTCTCCTCTGCCTCTCTCACGCACGCAGAGATCCGGCTCGGTGGGCGACGAAGGCAACCGCGAGAGGAAGGAGATAGGGAAGGCAATGGCAAACGTGCGGAAGCCAGACCCCCACCCCCAGTATTTATAACTGGAAGCCCAACAGGCGGATCCGACAAAAAGGCAAGTAAGTTTCCACATTTAATGCGCTCACCTACCGCCTCTTTGTATTCCGTAAGATAAGCTGCACCCGTCGCGTCATCGGGCTCCGCGCCGCACGCGTCGCCGCACCCTATGCCTGCCACGGCCGAAGTCGAATGGACATCTCCTAAAAAGACGCGCCTACGACGGATAACGTGTAGCAGCGGGCATTATCTTCGGATGTAAGCAACGAACGTCGATCCGTCCATCAAAACCTCGAGGGAACGATGGCTGGCCCTCGAATAGGGTTCGACAGCCACCCTCGAGTACCTGAGGTCAGAGATGACCCAGGGTTTTGGACTCCGGTCCACCCCCAAATCTTGAGGGAACAATGGCTGGCCCTCGAATAGGGTTCGACAGCCGCCCTCGAGTACCTGAGGTTAGAGATGACCCAGGGTTATGGACTCCGATCCACCTTCAAACCTCGAGGGAACGATGGTTGGCCCTCGAATAGGGCTCGACAGCCGCCCTCAATTACCTGAGGTCAGAAATGACCCAGGGTTATGGACTCCGGTCCACCTCCAAATCTCGAGGGAGCGGAGGCTGGCCCTCGAACGGGGTTCGACAGCCGCCCTCGAGTACTCGAGTCGGGAATGATCCGGGAGGGGCCGACGCGAGCCCCACGAAGCGGACCCAACAAAAAGACAGGTATGTCCCCGCATTTAATATACCTACCTACCCCCTTCTATTCCACAGGATAGGGCGTCTCCTTCGGATGTAAGCAACGGACGTCGACCCGTCCATCAAAATCTCGAGGGAGCGAAGGCTGGCCCTTGCACGGGGTTCAACAGCCGCCCTCGAGTACCTGAGGTCAGGGAGGACCCAGTGTTACGAACTCCGGTTCACCCCCAAATCTCGAGGGGGCGAAGGCTGGCCCCACGAACGGGGTTCACAGCCGCCCTCGAGTACGTGAGTTAGGGATGACCCAGGGGGGGGGGGGGGCAGGCGCGAGCCCCTAGCTCGAGAACGTACGCTCGAGGCCCCCCAGGACATATCTAAGGCATAACCACGGAATACCCAAGGATCCCTTCGACGGGAGGCATCAGGCCACCGACTCTCATCGAACAGAGTTGGCACCTAGGTAATCCACGCAGTATTGCTTGAATGAGAACGCCTCAGGGCTTCTATCGACCCCTGTCGAAGGGGGCACGAGTTCTCACTTGGATTTTAGTTGAATTTATACCCGTTACCAGCTCGCAGTGGACTTCGAGGCTCGTCCTTTCGAAGGCCCACAGAGGACGTCGAGGCTCGTCCTAACGAGGATAGCACGATGCTCTTCGCCCCACAATCCGAGCGCAAGGATCCATGGGAAGGACGCTATGAGGTAGTGAAAGCCCAGCCACATGAGGCTCGGGGGCTAGACTACGCACGACACCCCTCGACGAAAGAGGGTCGAAAACACTCGTAGCCTGGCAGACAGAGTTAACCCCTCGATAGGGCACTATGACTCCAGTTTAACCCTCGAGGGAGCGAAGGCTGTCCCTCGGAAGGGTTCGACAGCCGCCCTCGAGCACCCCCTTTCCAAGGAAGTGAAACTCTCGTAGCCTGGCGAACAGAATCGACCGCTCGATAGGGCGCTACGGCTCCAGGTAATACTAACTCCCCTCGATAGAACACACGTCCAAGCCCCCAGAGGAGTTCTTAATCACTCCTCTGGGGCCTCGAGCGCACCCCGCGGAGAATCGAACCTCTTACTAACCCTGCAGATCATCGGCAAAAGCCTCTATACGGATTCTTCTTATCCGCATAAAGGCTCGGGGGCTACTGTCGGGTACAAAGGTAAGGGGTACCCTAAACCTGCGATAAACTAACGCTCAACATAGCAACCATTTTTAAGACAGGATCCGATCAGCCGTTCAAGTCAATGGAGAAAGACCCATCACGCAAAGGCCTCCCTTACCGGCGACAGCAACCAGTCGTGGGCCGGCCCATTACTGGAAAAACAGACGGACTGGGGTCGAACGAACGACCCCCACCTCTGCCCCGACTGACGGACAGGGGTCGAACGAACGACTCCCCGCCTCTGCCCCGACTGACGGACAGGGTTCGAACGAACGACCCCTCCGCCTCCGCCTCCGCCTCGACCCCTCGAATGACGGACATGGGTCGAACGAACGACCCTTGAGAAGGAAGCTCGACCGACTTACCTGCTCCTGGTATGGGTTAAAGGGGATCCGATGCGCCTACCTGCCCCCGCGTAACGCCATGGGCGCCCACTACCACGGTCAAATCCATCAGCTCACCGCCCATGCCCTGGATCTCCATCAACTGTGCGGCCGCTATAGCCACGTCGCAGGTACGGACTCCAGAGGCACCCCTTCGAGCCATGAACAGGGCAGCCCTCAACTGTGTCTTCAGGGATGCGACAGGGTCACGCCGGTCTCGACCTCCCCCCCCTCGACTGGGGGGCTCGACCACCGTCCCCAACCACTCCGGCATGGCTCCCGTTCAATCCGTCCTGCATCAACTGTGGGACTCGTACCCGTCTACAGAAGGCCGACCGCGCTGCGCCATGACGTGCCGACACGTCCAGTCCGCCATCACCATACTCCGAAACACCGGAAGGACGGGAAGGCCACGCCGCTACAGCGATCGACGTCCCACCACAAGCATGGCGCCGCGGAAGCGCCTCCCATGTCACCACAGTTTAGGATTCTGTACTCCCGTACCTCCCCTTGATCTATAAAAGGGGACGCCGGGATAGAAGAAAGGGGGATTCTGAGAGATAAAAAAAGAGACTCTCATTCGCATCGACTCAGACATTCGTATCAGACATCAGCTCTGACCCTCATACACCACACACCCGATTGTTTGATCGACCTCTCGAGCAATCAACCGACCACCTAGGATAGCCCTGCTAGCCTAGGCCTCAGCTCATCCTGAGCACCTCCGTGTAAACCTGCTTGTACCCCCCTGTACGAGCACCCCGGTGCGAGATAATACAATCCATCTTCCCTGCTGAACGTAGGGCCTTCTGTGCCCGAACCAGGATAAATCTTATGTTCTTCTTGCATCACGTCTGGGAGAGGGAGCACGTAATATACAAATTTACTAGCCGGTGGTCTTGACCCCCTGGGTCATAACACCGACACCAAGCATGTCAAGCTCGTCGAGCCCGCGCTCGACTTGCCTCTAGGTAATTACTAGTAATTCCGTGCCGCTGTTCCTTATCAGGCTACACGTTGGTTCTATTCTTCTAGACGCAAGCAACAGATGACCAGTAGGGTTGTTGCGTCCCTCTCATGATGGGGAAAATGTTCACGGTTGAGGAAGCCATGGTTGGTATGGAAATGCCATCTCTTGTCTTCCCCAAGGCCAGCATCTCCCTGTCTCTTCCCGTGGCCGTCAACCGAGGATAAGTGCGGACCTCATGGCGGCGACACGGGCTCCATACTCCGGCCTCCGGTGGCGCTCTGGCCGCAGCGGTTCGGGTGGCCAATGTGGCCACGTCGCGCTCTCGCCTTCGCCCACCGTGGTGAGTACTCCCGTGGAGAGTTCTGTATCATCTCCGAAGAGGCCGTACACACTCTGTTCCTTTTATTTCCTTTTTCTTTTGCCCGATTATTGAATCGTCTGGGACTTTTTTAGTTCTCCATAGTGGCGTGCGACGCGCTTGGCCAGCCTTAACAAAGAAGCACAACGTCACCTGGAGGAGGTACACCCACACTTTATTTGCAGTAGCTTTAGTAATCTGTCTCTTGTGTTTACAGCTTGTAGTATTCAGGTTGTTCGTAGTGGGGTCCTATAAAAGGATCTGTAGTATCCTATAGCGAAAAAAAACCCATGCAGCGTGTACCCTATACTGACGCGGTATTTTAGCGTAGACCCATCCATCCCCTACCTATGGTGTTTTAGGGTATGTACAACCCACAGACGATATATTGTCTTTAAGAGATTAAAATTTAATATACAGACAACTAAAAAGACAGGTTATACAACTCAGAGACGAGGGATCGTCTACAAGCATTTTAATGCTTCGCATGTAACTAAGATGAATCGTGAATATCAATTTATATACTATTGTGTTGTCGTTCGATGAAAAATGATTCAAGCATGAATAAACTTAGCTTGCTGCCATATGTACTAGAAACAACATATTCCCATAATCCATGCCTCATCTAAATAAGACATGCATAATTAGAAGCTAACTGAAAGCCAAAGGGAACAATTGTACAGTCCATGCAAAAAGACTTCATATACAAGAACTTTTGTACATCACTCTATTTTTAAAAATAATATCAGACACTATAGTAACTTCTGAATTAAAACCTTATATGAAACCTATGATGTAGGTTTGTCAAGACTAATAAATCTGCGGACAGAATCTGAGTTGATGGCTGAGATCACAGCAAAATTGAAAAGCCTGCATTGCAACCCAACAATTTGAAGAATCCCAACAAATCTTTCCTGTGAACAGGATCACTACCAGCAAAGTGAAATACTGAACATGGTTCCCTAAATCAATACGCAAATTGAAAAACTGAACTCGTTGAAAAGCCTGCATCCCAACAATTCTTTCCTGTGAACACAATCACAACCAGCAAAGAGAAATACTGAACACGGTTCCCTGAATCAACACTAGCAAATTGAAAAATTGAACATGGTTCCCTGAATCAACACTAGCAATGACTGAAGACAGTGGTGCCATCATGCAGCCAGGGGCCTTCCCTGGGAACGGAGACGAGCCTGATCTGCGCCGTGCTGCCCGCGTGGGCGCAAGAAGCTGGGCAAGTGACCTGTAGACGCCAAGAAACACACGGATGCGCTGGGAGCGGACATCGGCGCCGGAGTTGAGGGATGGAAGGTCACGACCGCGTGCACGCGCACTAGATCAGCACCCTCGGGTTGGGGACGCCAGCCCCCGTACAACGCTGCTGGACACGACGTCTTGGCCTCGGTCCACGGGACTTCCCCGTCGCTTCGCGAGACGACGACGAGCCCGTCTGCTGGCGCCGGTGGGGTGTTTTGTGCAAAATTGACATCTTGGAGACGGCCTCAAAAGTCCCGCTGTACATGCCCTTAGCGGGACGTGCGCTACCTGCTGCCGGGGCCGCCACGCGCAGATGCAGCAGCGAAGGTGCACGGGAACCTAGGGCTTGGTGGGTTGTCTTCTCGGGATACGTGTTCAACTTTTTCAATGAATTAGAAAATATCTCGTAAACCAAAAAACCAAATTAAATTTCGTTTGCACTATTAAATTTATTTCAGTAAATTCTTCAAAACAAGATCTCGCATGAATATATTTAGATAAATTTTATTTATAAACATGTGAGTCTCACTGTTGACAGTTAATATAGAGTATGATATATAGAGGATAACGGGTGCGGAAGAAATATGTTCAGAGTAAAATATTTTGTTGACCCGGACAGAATATTTCTTATAGGTGGTATAGTAAGTTACTTTAGATGAAAAAGCAACTGACCGAATTGGATATTTTTTTAGCATCCTCAAGTTTTGCCACGGCAGTCCAGCAAATCACTACAGAAATCACGAGCTAGGCACTCGACAAAGCCCTAATTGCACTTGACAAAGGTTTTGCCGAGTGCCACCCTCGGTAAAAAAGAGGTTGACAAAGTTGCCTTTGCCGAGTATACTTAGTCAGGCACTCAGAAAAGTTTAAACCGAAAAAATCCAGCAAAGTTGAGAAAATTGCTATTATATGACCCGAATCGTGTGGTTTCACTATTCTATAACTTCTAACGTTGGCTTCGCTAAAATATGACTCCAATCGTGTGGACTTTGTAATATATATGATTTTATTTCTTTTAATTAATTTTAAAAACCTAAATACATGTATTTTCTCCCAATGACCGTATTGTCCTTCTGCTCTTTTCACGTAAGCATCGATTCATCTAGGCCCGACGTACTGTTTTTCTTCGACACGAGACCGCGACTTCTCGTGCCGCCGCCGCCAGCCGTCCTCCACTCGTCGGCAGGCGTCCTTCGCCCTCCGCCAGCCGTCCTCCGCCCGTCGGCCTTCTTCATTCCCTCCCTCCCCTCGCTGCCTTCTCTCCATGGACAGAGATCCTCCGCCCGAAGCCGTCCATGGAGGGCCGTCGTCCATGAACGTCGAAGGGCCCGAGACCCTAACCGAGGCTGCGCCTAGTGTCCCGGCCTCGGTTGCTGGAGGCCCTGCCACGGCTCCGGGAGGGCCGGCCGCGACGGCTGGTGGACTGGCAGGGCAGGACGTGACCAGTGCCCTAGCCATAGTCAAGTCATTGGTGGCCACTGTTCCTCGTGCGGCAATAGAATATATTCTCCCCGTGGTCGAAGTGCAAAGGTAATACGCAGTACTGTTCTCTATCCCTCCTCCCAGAATTCTCTGGTGTGGGGAGTCGTTCTCTGTCTTTCTATCGCTGTTGTTGTTTCACGTAGTAGCAAACTCCAATCCAGCTAGTTCTGCTAGCCACCGTGCTGCATGCACATGCACGGCTCCAGCAGTAGCAGACTAGCATCTAGCAATGCTGTTCTTTTAATAGAGTACTAGGCTACGTACTACTCCAGCATTACAAATTGAAGAGATCAACAGCTCGCTCTAGAAATTGTAGTGAGTAGACTTGATAAAGTTTATCTATATTGTGCTGAAATATATAGTTTTGTGCTAAAATACCTGATTTTTTTTACATAGTATATAGACCTTATGGCTGCTACCTTCTTTTACTATTTTTATACTGACCATATATAGCCATACTATCATTGAGAAAATAACCATACTAGGTTTCGATTTTATATAGGTCCCAATCAGATGATGTGCAATCGTGGAAACTCATGATGATGAAGGTCGAATTGAAATAATGAGTGAGAGTCAGATGTGTGAGCATTTAGGCTTGACAAATGAGGGCACATCAAATATACCTAGACATGGCTTTGATCGCCGAATGGATGAACAAGAGAATGGTAATGAGTCTGGGCAAGATATTGATGGTGCTGCCATTCCTACTAACGATGTCGTACCAGGTGAGATGGTCAGTACATATGATAAGAACAACCCATCCATGGAGGTTGGGACAATGTACCCTACAATGGAGGAGTTCAAGCTGGCAGTTCGGCAATTTGCCATCAACAAGGAGTTCAATTTAGGAGTGGAGAAGTCAGGTAAGAAGATATATAGGGCTTATTGCAAGTCGGGTGAGGATGATAATCCTTGCCCTTGGAAGATAAATGGCAGGAAACTAGATGGAAACGCAACTGTGGAGGTGAATAATGTTTTTATTATTTCATTCATTTATTCATTCATCTTGTTATGTAAATTAATATCAATTTTTTTTGTAGGTAACCGTTCTAGTTGACAAACATGAATGTGTGTCTAGTATGAGGATGAGAACTACAACTCCAAGTTGCAAGTGGGTAGCTAGCAAAGCTATCCCCATCCTTAGAGTTGAATCAACTATTCGTGCCAAGGATCTAAAAAAGAGGTTGGACACAGATCACAAGTGTGACATTGCATATGACACTATATGGCGGGGTAAAGAAAGAGCTCTTGATGTGGTTTATGGAAAATGGTCAGATAGCTTTGAGCTGTTGTTTAGGTGGAAAGCTGAGGTGATGAAGCGGATCCCTAGAAGTGTCGTTGAGATTGATGTGCTAGAGGTGGATGGTGAGGTATATTTCTACCGTTTTTTCTGTGCTCTTAAACCATGCATTGATGGTTTCTTGGAAGGTTGTAGGCCTCATTTGAGCGTAGATGCAACAACACTTAATGGAAGGTGGAATGGTCACTTAGCTGCAGCTGTTGGAGTTGATGGTCACAATTGGATGTATCCAGTTTCTTATGGCTTCATAGCTTCTAAAACAACAGACAACTAGACTTGGTTCATGGAACAATTAAAGAAAGCTATAGGTGATCCTCCACTCCTTGCTATTTGTTCTGATGCTTGCAAGGGCTTAGAGAATGCAGTGCATAATGTATTCCCAAATGCAGAACAAAGGGAATGCTTTTTCCATCTTATGAAAATTTTTCAGAAGAGATTTAAAGGATTTGGCCAGATATATCATGTTGCACGGGCTTACAGAGAGGAGATATTCTATGATAATTTAGCAAAAATGGTAACTGAATCTTCAAAACCAGTGCAATGGTTACGTGACAATCATAAGTTTCTTTGGTATAGGCGTGGTTTCAATCTAGAAATTAAGTGTGACTACATAACTAGTAATATTGCTAAGTCATTTAATAACTGGATTAGAGACCATAAGGACTTACCTGTTGCTGACCTTGCTGATAAGATTAGAGAAATGATCATGATACTTTGGAACAAGAGAAGAATCATTGCATACAGGCTACCTGAAGACAGGATACTTCCAGCTGTTATGGTTCAGATAAGAGCAAACACTAGAGGTTTGGGTCACTTGAAAATTGTACGATGTTCTAATTGGTCTGCAGAGGTGTGGGACCATAGCAGTGTTTCTGTGAGGCATATTATAAAGTTACATCAGAGGACATGTACTTGTCTTGAATGACAACACACTGGTAAGCCATGTCAGCATGTGTTGGCATATGTAACCCGCGAAAGGGGAATTGACATAGAACAGTTTGTGCATGACTACTACTCGGTGAATAAATATAGGGCTACTTATGGAAGAGAGATTGAGCCAATGACAGATAAAACACAATGGCCACAAGTGGACCTACCATTTTTAGTTGGTGCACCTCTTGCAAAATTATCTGCTGGAAGAATGAGGAAACTAAGAATGAAGGGATGGATGGAAGGTGGACACAACAAGAAGAAAGGTTCCAAAGAATTTACAAACGAGGGTGAAGGTGCAGCGGGATGTGACAATGATATTGCTCCAACAAATGCAAAGGGTAAGAAGATGATCAGAGGACCAATGACTTGCAAAAAATGTGGAGAAAAAGGTCACAGGCAAGCATAGGCTACCTAGGAAGAATGTTACAAAAGCACCTCCAGAACCTAGCACTCCACGGAGGCTGACTAGAGAAGAAATCCTACGGGATAGTCCAGGAAGAGTCACGAGAAGGTAAGATTATTAACACATTTACTGTACACTATTTTTTCTATATATCTAATTGTCGGTCGTATTTATGTGCAGCAAGCTAGCGATGTTACTAGAATAGGGCACGTCTTCACAAACTGAGATCACTAGCCCTGTGAGGATGCCTATCCCGGTGCCAGCAAAAAAGATGACTCCAAGAAGGAAGCTAAATATTAGATGATGAATTATTTTAGTTGTGATGAGATATATATAAACTCATGATTTATTTCGTACGACTTTGATCTCGTTTGGAACTATGTTATGATCTTTAAAGATGAACTTGTTTATGCTACAGACATGGTTTTATAAGATAGACTGATTTGTGCTAAATTCTTGCTGTTATATATTACCTTTAATTGTGTATGACAACAGCGAGCCCTTGCATATGACACTTCACTGTTGTCATTTTGTTGTTATCTGTACATGACGGCCAGCGAGCCCTTGCCAGCTATGGCCAAGCTCCAGCTAGCCATGGCTACTGCCAGCAAGCTACGGCCAACCAGCCAAGGCAGCTGTCAGCCATGGCCATGGTCACGGCCATGGCCACGGCCAGCAGTCAAGGCATGGCAAACGGCATGGCCACGGCCAGCCGTTAACAGCCACCAGCCAAGGCCACGGCCAGCAGTAAGGCATGGCAAACGGCATGGCCACGGCCAGCCGTCAACAGCCAGCAGCCAAGGGCACGGAAAGGCAAGCCAAAGCCACGGGCAGGGCACGCCCACGAACAGCCAGGTAGTAGCGTTTTTTTAACCAAGGCAACAGTCACGGTGAAATTATGAAGGGCACAATAGTCACTTCAGAAATACATACATGTATTTAGTTGAGAAAAGAGATTAAAAGAATGAAAATCATATGTATTACGAAGCCACAACGTTTCAAGTCATATTTTAGCCAAGCCATTGTTAGGAGTCATATAATAGCGAAACCACACGATTCGGGTCATATAATAGCAATTTTCTCAGCAAAGTTAAACCAAGAAAATCCAGAGAAAGAATAGCAATTTTTTTAATAAGGGGAGGTCCCCACCGGCCAATGCAAAAGTTGCAAGTCGCGGCTACGCGGCCGGTGGGATTCGAACTTGTATGTCTCCTTCTCTACCCACTACACTACACTGTCACTTATGTCTAGATTCCATTTTGGTTCCTCACGTGTTATACTAAACCGAGTGTAAATTATTTGTTTGAGGCTCTAAATGAATTCAAATGAAAATACTATAATCTACAAAGTCTCATAAATTTTTGAGATCTACACTTTTTGTTTCGGAAGTTTTTCCATTTAAGGTCGTTTACAAAATTTGAATTTCATCATTTTAAAATTCAAATGCAGTTTTGCATGACAAGATGGTTTTAAATAAAAAGTCGTCAACTATAATGTTTCATAACTTTTCAAGATCAATGTTTATTTTGGTTGTTTTCCATCCCAGGTCGTTTGAAAAATTCAAATCTTAAATTTTGGAAATTTGAACACAGTATTGCATGACAAGATGATTTCAAATAAAAAATTACTTCAAAAATGTGCTTTGAAATTTTCTTTGTCAAGTGTCAAGAAAAACACTCGACAAAGAAGCTCTTTGCTAGTGCCAAAAGAAAAACACTAGTACACTGTTGGTATTTATTATGCTTATGTAGAATATTCCGTAAGCGCACAGAAATACTGTTGTAGCATTTCACCTAGGAGTATTCCAGAGTATCGTATTTATCCTCAGGGAAGCAATGGTTAAAGAATATGATAGCTAACCATGATGATCCACTAACTAATATACCAACTAAACTATAATAGGGGTAAATGATATATATGATAAGTGTAATGACACACATGAGAAGTTCCAATGATAAAGAGTAGTTTAGTGAGCGAGGAGGACAACGAGCGAGCATAAGGTTTCCAAATATCTATCTCTACTTGCATGGTTCTAACTTAGCAAGCCAAGTCATATCAAGCAAGAATAATATTTATACACAATTGCACTTCGGGCCACTAGGCCGCTTAGCAACAGAAAGGGATGAGAAGGGTGCTAAACCGCCTAGCACAAGAAGGCCTACGCTTTAAGAACTTAGCCGAACGTGGTGGGATCCAAGCCTAGATAGGTCTGTCACCCCTACTAGGTACTACAAAGAAACCGTTGGATAAGCCGCAGACACAGGTAAGCGTATAGTCTAGACACCATGTCTACACTATATCTCACTACTCTAATCCGACGTCATGTGAAATTGATTAGAGCACCGGGTTAAGGGCGGCGAACCAGTGCAAAGGTATACTACCATTATCTTACTATCAAACAACTATGACTATGCTAACAACCAATACAACATAACTAGTCATGCTGCAATAAAGTAAAGTACTAAGGCAAAGTAGAGAAGATAACTATATAAAATAACTCAAGTCTTACAAAGAGAGAAATAAATACTAGAAGCATACCAGACCCCCTGGAAGACTAGAGCTGAAGACCAGAGGCTCACTCTAACTCCTAACAACACTAACACTACTACAAGTGCTACATCTTGAGAGAGAGTGGAGAGCTCCTCCTTGTGGTGTGTCTTGAATGAGAGGGAGTGAGGGGGTATTTATAGTGGGGAGGTGGAGTAGGGGCTACTCCACATCCACGTCATCGATCCGCATGATGGGTGATGAGAGACTTTGGATCCCAACCGCCTTCAGATCAAGGGAGGAGAGGAATTGAGCATGTGCTTCTTTGCATGGCGGCATGCAAAGGAGGTGGGCGCCCCCTAGGCCTTAGGGGGGGGGGTCGGTCGACCCCCCTATGGGTGGTGGGACCTCCCCTGTCCTTCTAGAAGGTGGCCCACCTGTCTTGGAGTGGGTGTGCACAAGTTGGACCTCTTCTAGACGTCGATTTGTACTCTTGTGGGCTCATCTCTCCATTTCCTATAGTCCTACAAGAAATACTCCATGGACATGTGGAACTATTTATTGGATAAAATATACTCATGATATGCTTATGTCCCTTCATTATGAGGCTGTTGACGGTGATTTTGAGTATAGAAAATTATGACATTTTCACCGTCAACAAGACCCCCACACTTAATTCTTTGCTCGTCCTCGAGTAAAGGTTAAAAGTAAACATAACTATGTTATTCTCAAAGTATAAAGCAAGCATAAAGATTTACTCAAGACACTTTGCTATACAAGTGGGATATGTGGTATTGTCTAACATATATCCTTGAGAGGTTGATAAATGGAATAGTTCTCAAAGCAAAGTCATCTTCCCAAATCATATTTTAGTACTTGGAGTTTTTGATAAGTTTTTCAAAAGAAAACACATAAGTCAACTTACTCCTCATATAGCACTCTAGATCACTCACAAGGTATATGATTCCTTACCAAGGCATAGCATGAGGTTGCCTTCTTTTTATCTTCCTACTTCTAAATGGCTTATGTGGAGCTTAGGTAGGGATAAAGAATGTAGCAAACTTACCTTGCATATATTGTAAAGTCAAATTTCGGATCCAAGGAGAGAAGTGTCATACTCTTAGATCAAGATGTGCAAGTGTGTGAAACATGGCAAATGATCAATACTCCTCTATTTGATATGATCTCTCTTTCTAACTTATAATTTTGAGACATAGCTATCTTTATTTTTTTCTTTTTCTATGAGCTTTGATTTGCTCGCCATTTTTTTTCTAAAACTTGGGACCTTCATGTGCCCCTATATTTTTTTCATATTTTTCATAATTTTACATAGTCTATGTCTCATTGACTAACAACATACTAGAGAGAGAATTTCTATTAGAACATGGAGCATGAACTATGTGCTAAATGAAAGGCATGTTTTTGCGTACTTCCAGTGTAGAAGCAACATATATATGTGGCGTGTACGTGATCTTGATCTTGGGAGCATGATGAGTCTCTCAACAAGGGTCACAAAACTTGACCAAACTCAACACAAAGTAAGCAGCTTATGTAGAAAGCATATATCATGAAAGAGCATATATGGCTGTGGTAGGAATTTTCTCACTATAGAGGAGTAGTGACATTATGGTTTTATGACATTTTCAAAAATTAATCTCCAAGCACTTTAAATAGACAGGGTATGAATCATGAGCCAAGAACTATATCACATTAATCAACAACTTAGTCAATATGATTTTCCTATCAAGATATTTTTCCCACTAGCATAAGCAAAAGCAAGAATTCATCTTTATGACACTTTTACCCCTTGAATGTCATAGATCATGTCACTTTTCAAATTTTTAAGTTCAGATTCAATCTTCTTGTTTTTATTCAATATAAAAAGGGAAATAAACCAAAGAAAAGAAATGTGTTAAAAGAAGAAGAGGGGAAGATTGGCAAACCAGTCACGAAGTAGGTCGACAGCATGTGGATGCTGACTAGTGGGACTAGGGGTCCATAGTGGGGTCGGTCGACCCCACTTTGGTGCCTCTGGCCATTCTGGTGCCCGCACTTGTGAAGGTTGGGGGTCGGCTGACCCCCCCACACTTCGTTGAAGGTGTACCTGACTTTTTTTCATAGAGCACAAACATGAAAACACAAAGGACTCTACTGGTGGGACACACCAGTGAGTCAAAATTTATTTGAATGGAGCAAGATTATTTTAAAACTACCTCAAACCTTGATTTATCTCTTATGAATGATCTCATGACTTACCCACCAAAATTTGGAAGTCATCATGCATGGGTTAGTCCAAAAGTAAAACCAAATTCTGTACAAGTAGTTTTTGGTTCAATAATCAAACTTGACACCATGTCTAATTTGATTAAGGAAGGCTATTTAACCTAAGCACCATGCTTAATTTAAAGAGCTTATAGGAGTATGTACACTACCCCCAAATCAAAGCATACTCATAACAGAAAAAGGAAGTATGAAAGAATAAAGAGAGTCATTTAAGAAGAGACAAGAGCATGGATGGTGAACCAGATGAGCATATATCTTTAAAGAGTACCTCGATTGATTCCATGTTCATCCGGAATTGAGAGTGCTTTTGCTCCATCACATTTGATTTTTTTAGACACTGACCTTCTCCTTATATCTGCATAGGGTTAGAAAAATGTATACATATATGCACCTGTGAGATGGCAGGGATGAACAATTGATTGTCCATGAATGATCAAACACCCAGGGCTCTTTGCTAATTTTTTTCTTCTTTATTTCTTGTGGAAAGAGAACCAGAAGGTTGAGACGGTTGATGTCTGTTTATTCCACACTCAATAGAACAATGGTAATCCCACAATAGCTAGTGGTAGCATAGATTAGCAGACATCAAAGTTAGTATCAAAATCTTTACCAATTGCTTCCCCGGCAACGGTGCCAGAAATGCTTGTTGGTATTTATTATGCTCATGTAGAATATTCCGCAAGCGCACAGAAATACCGTTGTAGCATTTCACCCAGGAGTATTCTAGGGTATCGTATTTATCCTCAGGGAAGCAATGGTTAAAGAATATGATAGCTAACCATGATGACCCACTAACTAATATACCAACTAAACTATAGTAGGGGTAAATGATATATATGATAAGTGTAATGACACACAGGAGAAGTTCCAATTATAAAGAGTAGTTTAGTGAGCGAGGAGGACAACGAGCGAGCATAAGGTTTCCAAATATCTATCTCTACTTGCATGGTCTAACTTAGCAAGTCAAGTCATATCAAGCAAGAACAATATTCATACACAATTGCACTTCGGGCCACTAGGCCGCTTAGCAACAGAAAGGGATGAGAAGGTACTAAACCGTCTAGCACAAGAAGGCCTACACTTTAAGAACTTAGCCGAACGTGGTGGGATCCAAGCCTAGATAGGTTTGTCACCCCTACTAGGTACCACAAACAAACCGTTGGATAAGCCGCAGACACAGGTAAGCGTATAGTCTAGACACCATGTCTACACTATATCTCACTACTCTAATCCGACGTCCGGTGAAATTGATTAGAGCACCGAGTTAAGGGCGGTGAACCAGTGCAAAGGTATACTACCATTATCTTACTATCAAACAACTATGACTATACAACCAATACAACATAACTAGTCATGCTGCAATAAAGTAAAGTACTAAGGCAAAGTAGAGAAGATAACTATATAAAATAACTTAAGTCTTACAAAGAGAGAAATAAATACTAGAAGCATACTAGACCCCCTGGAAGACTAGAGCTGAAGACCAGAGGCTCACTCTAACCCCTAACAACACTAACACTACTACAAGTGCTACATCTTGAGAGAGAGTGGAGAGCTCCTCCGTGTGGTGTGTCTTGAATGAGAGGGAGTGAGGGGTATTTATAGTGGAGAGGTGGAGTAGGGGCTACTCCACTACCACGTCATCGATCCGCGTGATGGGTGATGAGAGCCTTTGGATCCCAACCGCCTTCAGATCAAGGGAGGAGAGGAATTGAGCATGTGCTTCTTTGCTTGGCGGCATGCAAAGGAGGTGGGCGCTCCCTAGGCCTTAGGGGGGGGTCGGCCGACCCCCCTATGGGTGGTGGGACCTCCCCTGTCCTTCTAGAAGGTGGCACACCTTTCTTGGAGTGGGTGTGCACAAGTTGGACCTCTTCTGGACGTCGATTTGTACTCTTGTGGGCCCATGGATCCATGTGAAGTTGATCCAATGGTGGATGATCACTTGGGAGTGTTTCTCCTGGATCATGGCCAGCGTGGGAGAGAGGAGTGGCCGCCAAGTCACCTTGGGGGGTCGGCCGACCCCCTATGACATGTGGACCACTGCCAACCTTCTAGAAGCATGGCCCACATGTCATGGAGTGGCTAGAAATCTTGGTGGCTGATGTTTATAGGTCGGCCGACCTGCACAAGGGGGTAATGACCCCCTTACTATGATAAGTGGGCCCTCCTATCATGTGGAGTGCTTGGGGAGACTGGTGGGCCCCATAGGGTGGTCGGCCGACCCCCCTATGGTGGGTCCCACTGGCTCATTTCTCTCCATTTCCTATAGTCCTACAAGAAATACTCCATGGACATATGAAACTATTTATTGGATAAAATATACTCATGATATGCTTATGTCCCTTCATTATGAGGCTGTTGACGGTGATTTTGAGTATAGAAAATTATGGCATTTTCACCGTCAACATACATAGATGATTTCTCTTGACGCTAGAGTTTTATTTCCACTAACGGTTTTGCTTAACATGCGTCAGTAGAAATAGAACGGTTTCGAACCGCCACAAGAAATCGATTAGTCGCGGCGGTTTCTTAAGAAAACCGCCTGTAGAAATACTTGATTTCTAGTGGCGGATTTCTTAAGAAATCAGCCACAAAATAATTAATGATTTTTTTGAGTTTTTCAAACGACCTCGGTTGGGAAAACAACCAAAATGAAAGTTGTAGATCTCAAAAAGTTACAAAACTTTGTAGTTGATAAATTTTTCCATTTGAAATCATCTTGTCATCGAAAACTACGTTTGAATTTGTCAAATTTGAAATTCAAATTTTGTAAATGATCTCGGATAGAAAAACGACGAAAATAAAATTTGTAGATCTTGAAAAGTTACGAAATTTTGTAGTTGACAACTTTTTTATCTGAATTCGTTTAGGGCCTCAAACAATCAATTTACACTTGGTTTAGTATAATACTATGTGGGGAACTAAAACGGAATCTAGATAGAAGTGAGTTATAGGTGGAGTGGTAGATGAGGTTACGCGCGAGGGTGAGGTCCTAGGTTCGAACCCGTCTGGCCGTGTAGTATGTGATTTTACACGAAAAAATGCTGTGACATCTGACGGAGATGTGCGGGCGGCTTACTAGTGGGCCTCTCCCACAATTAAATTCTTTTTTCTATTTTAAAAACCCGATTTCTAGATAACGATTTCTACAGACAGTTTCTCCAGAAAACCGCCACTAGAAATGAGATTTCTACATGTGGGAAAACCGTCTGTAGAATTCGATTTTCACTGGCGGATCTTAGTTAACCGTCAGTGGAGAGAACGATTTCCACTGGCCTCTTCTACAGGAGGAACTAAAAAACGCCGGTAGAAATATGTTCTGAACTGTGTTCTGAAACGTCACTATAGAGGTTCTGTGTACTAGTGGTAAACAATACTTGGCAAATAAGGTTTTTGTCGAGTGCTAAAAAAAACATACGGCAAACCTCTTAACACTCGGTAAAGAGCCGGTTCCTGATAGTGCATGCTGATTTCATACATGTACTATCAACTTCAGGTGCTGAAATTAATTGACAAATCCATCATCGTATTTCAGGTGCTAAACACTTCTATGGGTGACACTCAGTTGAGACTATATCTAGAGGACTATCCAGACTATCCAAATACTGTGGAAAACATCACTACCCATTATTGCCGGAATGGTTATATTATTACAATCTTATATTTTACCATGTGATTAAAGGATTCATGATTGAGACCGGAGACCCTTTGGGGATGGCACTGGTGGGCAATCAATCGGGGGCACATAATTTGAAGATGAATTCACAAGAGGTATGCTTATTGTTTCCCATATAAGGTGCACTTAAATCTGCATACTGTGTGCTCAACGGGGTTTCTCTAAGTTCTTTAACCAAATAATTTATTTTTTCTCCAGCCTTTGATCCAGAACACATGTATCCATAGTTGTTAAGAATCAAATCCTTACTGTTTGGTCAAGAACTATGAACTTTAAAAAATGGACTCAAAGCTGGTGTTCATTTTGTAAAAGGATTAGAAAGCTGAAGGAATTGCGGAGTTTAACATGCACTACCGGACTTAGGGTCCTTGCTGAGTGTCACCCACGGCAAATGACACTCGCCGAAAAAGTTGTTGGCAAAGCCGGCTTTGCCGAGTGTCTTGCCGAGTATCAACCGAACACTCGGCAAAGAAAATTACACGTTACAGTGTTAACACAGTGACAGAGGTTTTGGTTTTGCCGAGTGCCAAGGTGAATGCACTCGGTAAAAAACTTGCCTTTACCGAGTGTCATTGACCGGGACACTTGGCAAAGAACTAGCCTTTGCCGAGTGCCAGGATCATGGCACTCGACAAAGGCTTGTTCTTTGCCGAGTGTCCCGGTCAATGACACTCGGTAAAGGCAAGTTTCTAGGTGCCTAGATTTAAGTCGCTGTGCCAATTGCAGTGACTATAACACTCGCCAAAGGGTGCTTTATTATTTGTTTTTTACATTCCATCCAAACAAATATTACACATATATAATATATATCACAAACACCATATCACAATATATATCAAATCTCAGAAGCACAAGTACATCACAGTTGTCCAAAATAAACGACTAGTGCATCAACCAAGCATAAGTAAATCACAGCGACAGCCGGGGGTGACGAGGCCAAAGATACAATTCCAGGGACTCTCCAAGGTAACAAGGCCCATCATTTGAAGCCCCCAATTGATTCTACACATAGGAGAAGAGATTGCATCTGTGCATAAGTTAAATATATACCATACATGACTAAAACATTCATACTCTGCTAGGTTCCAATTAATGTTGTAGTTTGACCCTAAGAATTAACATACAAACCAAAACATTCATACTCACAGGAGTAGACAAATGAGGTGTATGTGGAGGTGGAGCAAATAGTCTAGGTGGTGGAGGTAGACCCGCAGTGGCGCGAAGACTTTTTGCATGTAATAAAACATCTCCACCATCCTCCGCTATTCGACCTCCTCTTCAGCCGCCATCCTATGTCACTCGTCCTCGATCCTCGCCTCCATCTCCTCCCGTCGCCTCCTCTCATCTTGCAACTAGGCCTACAATATTTCACCCCAATGTTACAATAATGCAAAGCTAAGGTATGTAAAGACCAATGGATGATGATTAAAATAGTAATAACTAGAATGCCTCCAACTGGTGGTGTGCTATGTCTAGCCATGAGCGTATGGTCGGGCTCAAGCTAGTGCTCCTTGCTCTAATATGTGAGAGTGGGAGTACTGGCTATATTGAGTGCGTTGTCTCCAACCCAGTACTGCCCATGCTTCTTGCCTCCTCCCACCCTCATGATGACTTCTCCATCAAAGTCCTAAGTGCTCGGATCATACTATAGCCCTGTTGACACACCGTTTTTCAGCACGTGTCAAATGAGCTAAGACTTGTGTTGATCAGCAGTCGTTTTCCATCGGCATCGGGAAGTCATGAGTCAGTATTGTCGATGGGAGTGTGCTGTGGGAAGATTAAGTGTGTTGCCGATGGAAGCTGGAAGTTTCGGATGTTGTCGATAGGAGTTGAATGACTCACCAGAGGCCGAACTGCAAAGTTGCTGGTGCCGATTGCCGATGAGGAGATATTGCCGATGCCGATTGCTGATGGGGATTGATTGGTGAAGACAAGTTACCAGTACAAGGTTGCCGATCAGGAAGTATTGCCGATGCCGATGGGTATGGGGTGCCGATGAGTACAGGGTGACTTAGCGCTTGATGTCAGCAGAGGACTACCGGTGGCCAAAGAAGGAAGTCGCGGATTGAAGGGATCTGCCGATGGGAAGTTTTCATCGAAGGAAAGACATAAGGAAACTGGTGATTTTATACTAGTATTATTATAGCAGTTTGAGTCCGACTCTTGCATGAGTCGTTTGTTTTCCTTTAAAATAGGTGTGTTTGTTTAGGAAAATAATATTATTATTTTTAGATCCGACTCCTGCGCGAGTCAGTTTCCTTAAAGTTAGGAGTTTGTTTTAGGAAAGGTACGAGTCGTGTCTCTGTACAACTCTCCATGCGGGAGTATAAATATGTGCCCAAGGGCTGCGTGTAAAAGATGAATCATATCAAACAAATCAATTTATTCTTATCCTACTTTTATCGCAATTTATCCTTATTGCATTAGTCTTAGATTATCAACGAGTTCTTCAAGCTTCGACGGGATGCATCATCTTGATCTCCGCCAAACCCTTGTAAGTTCCGCGTGGGAGTACCTCTGAGCTTTGACATCCGGGCATATCGCTGTTGTCTCGTTCAGCTCTGCTCTAGTTATCCTGATCAAGTCTCAATCTTGGCATCCGGGCGCATCGCCGTTGTCTTGATTGAATCTTGTTCTAGTTGTCGTCCTTGTCGATTAACTGGTCAAATCGACTGGCATGCCTCCGGATATCGAATTTCGGGTATAAGCCCGAGGTGTTCGCAGATCTTGACGCTTTTTGTGTCAACACCTCTTTTGGTACGCTCGGTGGGACACGATTATACAATTTTTACATCTATCATCCATGATAACGCCGACGTTAACCAGAGGAACGTCATTGAAGTCTCCAAGGCCGATTTAAAAGATGATCAAAAGCTGGCCATGGAGCGAGCTATGGAGGAGTACAAGCAATTGTATCTGAAATCCTTCAGCCTAAGCAGGAGCGGCGAAGCAATTCAGAAGCAAGATCCGCCGTTGCCACGGCAGGTCACGTATGACGCCAATCCTGGTAAGTTACAAGAGATGGTTAATTCTGCTCTAAGTCAAGCATTAATTAGCCACTCCAGCGTGTTGTCCAATACTGTCTACAATGCTGTCATGCAATCATTCAAAGAAGGACATGCACCTCAATATGTTGGTCCAGCGTATCATCAACCTGGATCGGCATCTATAAGCCCATCGGCAGCCCCAATGGCGTCTTCCACTCCTGTGGAGCCGTCTGCCGATGTGGCTACTTCGCCAAGACCGAACCCTGGCAGCGTCACCAAGCTCAATGCAGATCCAGTGGCGTCGGCAATTTTAGGACCTGCTACCCAGAGTCAATCAGCTCCCACTAACTGGTGGGGATACGGTATGCCTCCAAATCTATCTGCTGGTTCTAGTCTGGTGCAGGGAGATAGTTCAGCTTGGAAGGGCTCTATGGCATCGGCAACGCAATCACAGCCGATGGCCCCTACGATGCATTACTCCACGCCCTATCCAACTGTAAAAGTGCCATCAGAAGATTTCCAAGTGATTCCTAAAATACCTCTGATGCCACCATCGGCAAGCTCCATACCGATGCAACAGAACATAGTAGCTGGAAGCCAACCTATGGTTGCAAATCCTCAAGCCATAGCGCTAGTTCCCCAAAGTAATCTGATAATTGATTGATCCAGGATACAAGAGCAACACGCTCCAATTAGCTATCAACCATCGGTAAGTCATATGCCGATGATTTATAATCCTGGATGGGCTAACCAACCGCCAGCTCAACAGCCTGGTGTGTCAATGTATCATTATGGAGGCCCAACGAACACTCAGAGCGGACCATCGGTACAGCAACCGATGAATATGATGACTCAACCTAATCTGCCAAGTGTGCAAAACTATCCATCGGTCAATCAACCGATGCATAGTGTTCAGATGACTGGTGCTGCGCCTACGACCACTCTGCATCATCTTCAAGAGGCGCATCAGCCGACTCCACCAGTCAACAACCAGCCAATGAGTCGGCGAGAGCAGGATGCATATTGGGCCGACAAGATCGCCGAAGTTATGAAAGAACAATTCAACATTAAACTCAAAGTCAATACATATTCTTATCGGACTCCGTATCCTCCAGCATATGACCTGATTCCTCTCCAAATCGGTACAAAGTGCCTGATTTTACCAAGTTCTCCGGCCAAGACGACACATCAATAATGGAGCACATCAACCGCTTCATTATCCAGTGCGGAGAAGCTGCCAGCAGGGAAGAATTGAGGGTGAGATTGTTCTCTTCATCATTGTCTGGATCGGCATTCACATGGTTCATATCGCTGCCTCCAAATTCTGTAATCACATGGGCCGATCTAGAGAGGCAATTTCATAAATACTTCTTCGCTGGCATACATGAGAAGAAGCTTACCGATTTGGTCAAAATGAAGCAATGCAACGACGAATCGGTAGAAAGCTTTGTTCAGAGGCTGCGAGACGTGAAGAACAAATGCTACAGCCTGGTACTTGATGATCGGCAATTGGCAGATTTGGCCTTCCAAGGGTTATTGCCGCACATCAAGGACAAGTACACGTCCCAAGAATTTGAAAGCCTAAGTCATCTGGTGCAAAGGATTGCCGATCAAGATATCAAAACCTTTGAACCCAGAAAGACTTGGAATAAGAAGGTGACCTTCATCGGGCAAGGAGAAGACTCTGGGTCGGATGAAGAGCTAAACATCGACGCGGCCGAGTGGGTGAAGGATAAGAAGTCTGTGTCTTGTCCATTCGGCCAGAAGGAGGCTGAGAGGTTCACCTTTGACATCACCAAGGCCGATAGGATGTTTGATTTGTTACTTCAAGAAGGGCGAATCAAGTTGGCGCCCAACCAAGTAATTCCATCGGCCGAAGAGCTCAAGCAAATCAGGTACTGCAAATGGCACAATGCAACTTCTCACAGTACCAATGACTGCAAGGTATTCAGGCAGCAGTTGCAGTCAGAGATTGAGTCTGGATGCATCAAATTTGAAAATTCTAAAGTCCAGAAACCGATGAAGATTGATCAGCACCCGTTTCCAAACAATATGGTGGAAGCCAGTGGAAAAACCAAAGTGCTGACATCAGAAACTGCCAGGAAGAGGGCATCGGTAGACCCCAACCATCAAGTAGCTGAGCATGACGAAAGAAGGTTTGCCGATGACAGAAAAGGCAAGAAGGTTGCCGATGAAGGTAGCAGTGCCAACAGGGCTCCTGGTGTTATAATCACGCATAAGCAGCCAAGGCGAGACTATCGGCAATCACATGAAGAGCGATATCGGCAAGAAGAAGAGGAACGCCAAGAATGGCTTCAGCATAAGGACCACTGGAAGTGTCCCTTCTTCGTTCACTGTTGGGAAGAAGGCATCAAGCTGCCTACTGCCGATAATTGTCCCGAATGCAACAGGTACTACGCCGCCGATCGGTCAGGTAAGAAACCTTGTTTGGACGATCGGGCACCCAGGTACGCTAAGCCGCTCAGGGAGAAGAAATCGGCACATGACTGACTGGGTTGCAAGCTCAGTGCCCATGACAGGCTTGGCAGACGCGTTGATCAAGGGGAACTAGAGGAAATGGCCAATGCAAGGGTGCCTGATGAAGAAATATTCTCCAGAGATCCCAACATCGGAAGAAGTACCGATGCAAGCAGTGGAAAGCAGCACCAGCCTGTCTGGAAAACCAAGCTTCCTCAGTGGTGCCCTAAGGGTCTGACCAAGACTCAGAAGAGAAGGATCCAGCGCGAACGCCGAAATGACTTGTATGACAATGAGGATCCTTCAAGGGAAAAGCAGTGGAGGCCGAAGCGCAAGGACAGGGATCCATCGACGGAAATCAATATGGTCGTCATGTTGCCGATGGAGTTCATGGCACCTGTCAGCGATGATGAGGAGCCTGCTGAGATGGCACAATTGATCCTGGATCCGATGGCGGCTGTCTTTGAGAAGCTTGCCGATGATGAAAGGTAGCACCTAAGGGCTCTGTTCGTTAAAGGTAAAGTGGATGGACAACCTATGACAAAGATGCTGGTAGATGGCGGCGCGTCGATCAATATAATGCCATATGTCGTGTTCAGAAAGCTTGGGAAGGGCGACCAAGACTTAGTCAAGACTGACATGAAGCTCAAGGATTTCGAAGGCAATGTGTCGACAGCTATGGGAGCCGCATGTGTTGACTTAACCATCAGCAACAAAACCTTGCGACAACGTTTTTTGTGATCAGTGGCAAAGACACTTACATCTTGCTCCTCGGAAGGGATTGGATCCACGCCAATTGCTGTATTCCTTCCACCATGCATCAAAGCCTTGTACAGTGGATCGGGGATAGAATTGAAGTCGTCTAAAGTGAAGCCCCATCTACTGTTGCGTCGGCAGAATCGGAAACTTATGAGCAGACCAGGTGCATATCCGGTGAAGCTTGGGACAAGGAATTCCTCAAAGTTGCCGATTACCGCATTACACCGATCCAAGCAGTCGGTCCTGAAGAAGAGTTTTAATGGATCGGTTCGCTGATAATGGAAAACTGGGGCAGGGCTTCACATCCGCCGATGATTTGCTCGAAATCGACATCGGTGATGGTAGTAAACCTAGGCCTACTTTTATTAGTGCTAAGTTAGATTCCTAATGTAAACAACAGTTAACTGATTTATTAAAGGAATATAAAGATTGTTTTGCTTGGGATTATACAGGGATGCCTGGTTTAGACCGATCGATAGTTGAACATCGGTTACCCATCAAGTCTGGTTTCCAACCACATCGGCAACCTGCGTGCCGATGCAATCCTACTATTCTACCTGACATCAAGGCTGAGATTACAAAGTTAATCGAAGCTGGATTCATTCAGCAATGCTGATACGCCGAATGGATTTCTAATGTGGTTCCTGTGTATAAAAAGAATGGAAAACTTCGTGTTTGTATTGATTTCAGGAATCTCAACAAGGCTACGCCGATGGATGGTTATCCGATGCCCGTTGCCGATTTGCTGATCGATGCTGCTGCTGGACATCAAATCATTAGCTTCATGGATGGTAATGCTGGGTATAATAAGATATTCATGGTTGAAGAAGACATATCCAAAACTGCTTTCAGATGTCCAGGTCACGTCGGTTTATTTGGGTGGGTTGTCATGACTTTTGGCTTAAAGAATGCCGGTGCTACTTATCAGAGAGTGATGAATTTCATCTTTCATAAGTATATTGGCACGATAGTCGAAATCTATATTGATGATGTGGTGGTTAAGTCCAAAGATTTTGGAAAGCATCTTGCCGATTTGCGAAAAATCCTGGAATGCACAAGGGAACATGGGCTGAAGATGAATCCTAACAAGTTTGCGTTTGGTGTATTGGCAGGTCAATTTCTGGGTTTCATGGTGCATCAAAGAGGTATCGAGGTCGGCAGGAGATCCATTGATGCAATTAACAAGGTGGTTGCTCCTACAAACAAGACTGAGCTGCAATCTTTGATCGGCAAGATTAATTTCATTAGAAGATTTATATCCAACTTGTCTGGTAAGATTAAATCTTTTAGTCCATTGTTAAAGCTGAAAGCTGATCAAGAGTTTACATGGAAAGAAGAACAACAGTTAGCCTTGGAGGAGGTCAAGAAATATTTGGTGAATCCTCCAGTCTTGGTTCCGCCTCAACACGGAAAGCCTTTCAGGTTATATTTGTCTGCCGATGACGGTGTTATCGGATCAGCTTTGATTCAAGAGTTTGAAGGGAAAGAACGTGTAATATATTACCTGAGCAGAAGGTTGGTGGATACTAAAACCAGGTATTCGGCCATAGAGAGATTATGCTTATGTTTATATTTCTCTTGCGTAAAATTGAGGCATTATTTGTTGTCGGCTGAATGCACTGTTATCTGCAAGGATGATGTGGTTAAGTACATGCTATCAATGCCGATATTAAGTGGACGAATCGGTAAGTGGATTTTGGCACTTTTAGAATTTGACCTAAGGTATGAATCGGCTAAGGCTGTTAAGGGTCTGGTAATGGTCGATTTTGTTACTCAGCATTGCAATGTGGTGAGGTCTGTGGAGATTGCTCCTTGGACTTTGTTCTTTGATGGGTCTACGTGCAAGGACAGAGCAGGTATCGGTATTCTCTTAATTTCACCCCGAGGACGGAAGTATGAAGTTTCGTTGCCGATTGTTGCTACTTCAACAAACAATCAGGCTGAGTACCAGGCTTTACTTAAGGGGTTGGAATTACTCAGGGAAGTACGTGCCGATGCTGTTGAAATCTTCGGTGATTCTATGTTGGTAATCAACCAATTGATTGGGACATATGAATGCCGAAGTGAAGCTTTAATTGCAGCCCATGAAAGGTGCCTGCAGTTATTAAAAGAGTTCAGAGAGTACCGCCTTGAGCATATTCCTAGATTGCATAACGAAGAGGCCAATCGGTTAGCACAGAATGCTTCAGGATATCAGCCGATTCAAGAAGTCATGACATCGGTAACGGTTGCCGATGACTGGAAAAAAGAGATCGCCGATTACTTAAGGGATCCGTCTAAGAAAGTTGAAAGACGTCTAAGGTTTCAAGCCACTAAGTATGTGCTCCTTGACGATGAATTATACTATCGGACGATTGATGGAGTTTTGCTCAGATGCCTTGGTAAAGAGGAATCAAAGGAGTTGATGGGTGAAATCCATGAAGGTGTGTGTGGGGCACATCAGTCGGCATTCAAGATGAAGTGGATGATTAGGCGGAATGAATATTATTGGCTGACAATCCTCAAAGATTGCTTCAACTATTTCAAAGGGTGTCAGGATTGTCAGAAGTTTGGTAACGTACAGAGGGCACTTGCATCGGCAATGAATTCTATAATCAAGCCTTGGCCATTTAGAGGGTGGGCTATTGATCTCATCGGCCAAATTTATCCGCCATCGAGTAAGGGGCATAAGTTTATACTTGTTGCTACCGATTACTTCACTAAATGGGTCGAGGGGATTCCTTTGAAGAAGGTGACATCGGCAAATATGGTAGATTTCGTTAAAGAACACATCGTTTACCGATTCGGTATTCCTCAAACTATTACTACCGATCAAGGAACCATGTTCACATCGGGAGAGTTTGATGAATTTGCTGCTAGTATGGGGTTCAAGGTGTTAAACTCTTCTCCTTATTATGCCCAGGCTAATGGTCAGGCTGAAGCAACCAATAAGGGAGTTATCAAGCTTATAAAACGCAAGATTGAAGAAAACCCTAGAAGGTGGCATGTGGTGTTAAACGAAGCCTTATGGTCATATCGGATGGCTTGTCATGGTGCAACCAAAGTCTCGCCGTATCAGTTGGTCTATGGACACGATGCTGTCCTGCCTTGGGAAATTAAAACTGGCTCTGGGCGATTATCTTTTCAAGATCAATTGGCGACCGATGATTATGCTACTCTAATGAAAGATGAGTTGGTGGACTTAGTAGGTCATCGGTTGAGAGCATTGATCAGCATTGAGGAGAACAAGAAGAGGGTTGCCAGATGGTATGAAAAGAAAGTGAAGGTAAAGGAATTTGCCGATGGTGACTTAGTGTGGAAGTTGATTTTACCGATTGGGACTAAGTTCTAAGTTTGGAAAATGGTCTCCTAATTGGGAAGGTCCTTATCGGATAAAGCAGTCTACTCCTGGCAATGCTTACATACTAGAAACTCTCGAAGGGTTTGTGTTTTCTAGGGAAATCAACGGTAAATACTTGAAGAAATATTATCCTAGTATTTGGGTAGACGCATAGTGTTCATTTAAATGCCGATGAAGGAAAAAGTTATATAAACATCGGTAAAAGTGTGCCAACGTTATATTACAAAGCCAAAATCAAGTGTTACTGATTACATTTGCCGATGTAATGAAAATTAACAAATTACAACAGGGATTGGATAACTGATATCGCACACAGGCGAATTTGTTCTATCTCTTCCATCTCCCTAGCATCCTCATCGGCAGATCCATCAACCGACTTGATCTTTCTCTTCAGAGCGATGGCTTGTCGGGCATTGCTGTCCCTCTCTTGTCGCAGGGCTTCGATGGTATCGGGAAGTTGGACTCTCTTCTGGCTAACTGCGTTCAAGGCTTCTTCAACTTTTCTCAGCTCGGCCTGCAACTCTTCCTTTTTTGCCAATAATTGGATAAATGCCTGTTCGAGATCAGTGTCGGAAGCTTCCACTTGGCCGATGTTCTTGTGCTTCTCATTGGCAATTTGCTTAAACTTAAGCATTTCTTCCGTGAGTTTGGATTGAGCATTCCTGTTGGCAATACGGCTTGAGAGCCGTTGGTATTGAAGTCGGTGACTCTCAAGGAAGGCTGCTTGGAGGAGGACTTCTTTTGCATCGGCAGGTAGTTGGCCTTGGATATCTTTGAAAATTGCCCTTGCTGCAGTCGAATCCTGGACAAGCTGGGATGTATCTATCTGCAGCTGAGAGAGCAATGCCTCGAGCTTGGATTTGACCTCTGCCGATAGAGCTGGAGCAGAACTTTGCTCGTCCTCATCCTCATCGGGTATGTTGATAGCGAAGGAGAACAGGCTGTCAGCTCGAGCGGGGCCTTCTTGGTGTTCATCCTCGTCCTAGAGGTTGAGGCCGAAGGAAAAGAGGCTATCTGGGGAGTCTTGGGCCTGAAAAAGAAGAAGTTAAAATGTGCCGATCATAAGATTATACTATGAATTTTTAGGTAGCCGACTTACCATCTTGAAGCGAATTTCTTGCCTAGGACTTGGCATGTTGGATGGTCCAGCTTCATCCTAAAGATCGGCAGCAGTTGCCGATGAATGAGCTCCTGTTAGGGAAGCAGTTGATGCCATTGGTGATGGTGGCATGGTTACTGGCGTCGCTTCTGCTGTGCTGGCTGGCTCCTGTGGTGGCGACACCGCTCTCTCATCGGGGATTTCGGCTGATGGTGCCGATGCCGATGTCGCCTCCGCTGTTGCAGCAGGCGGTGTTATCTCCTGATCGGGGACGTCGTCCAGCGGGTGATCAGGGATTGGAGCCGATGACGGTCCTGTCGTTGGCACATCGACAGTTGGTGATGCAACTGGAGTAGAAGGCGAAGATGGGGTGGCCAATCTCAAGCGCCTTTTCTTCCTTGGTGCAGCAGCGGGAGATCAGACCCGTTTCGATGAAGCCTGGGGGGCATCGGCAGCAGGGCTTGGAGATGCTTGTGTGCTTGAAGCAGCTGCCGATGACCTCATTGCCTAAAAATATTTAGCGCAAGTTATACAAAGTAAATGTTGCCGTTGGAATAGTATATGATCGGTATGAGTGAAGATTAGTTTACTGCAAAAACCCGCGTCAGGGCAGCAGCAGCGGCCGATGTAGCCTTTGTTTTTGCAGGCGTCGGTTTGGGTACCTGCTGAGGAGTGAAGGCAGCCAGTGTGGGGGCCTTATTGCCGATGAGTGATATGGGGTTCATCATTCGGAGATTGAAGGGCTTGCCACTCTTGCTCATCTTGGGAATCGGATCGTCAACCTGTCAAGCATAAGGGGTCAGATGCCGACGATAAGAGTAAAGTAATGAGGAATGCATCGGAATAAAAAACTTACTGCATCGTCGGGAATGACGTGATTGACGTCAATTATGTTCCGATAGTAGTGCGATGACTTGGCGAATAATTGATATCTCCATTCTTGCCACCAAAATTTGTATTCATTTGTGATGAAGGATGTTGGTGACCAAGAGGACAAGTCAATATCCGACATATCGGCATTGGGAGGAAGATTGACGACTTTGTTCCAGTCCATAGCACTGGAGATGGTCTGCCTTGGCTTTACCACCTTGGAGTAGGAAAGTTTGATCGGCAGTTGGCCAAATGCCAGTTGTCTTGCCGCTGCCGATGGGTAGTAGAACTCGTAAGATGGAGGGCATTCTTCCCAGTTCCGAAAATATTGACTGGGATAGCACGGGGAACAATACTGGCCTTCATGATTACTTGATTTTGAGGCACATTCCCACCAGTAAGATTGAACAACAGCGGAAATTGATTGTTCTCATCAACGTATGGCCACCAGAGCCGTTCTGAGGCAGGGATTCCGTTGTAAATTTTTTGAAAGAATAAGGAGAATTGTTTTGCATCGGCATCGGTCCCTGGCAACACTATGATCACCTCTCCGAAATTGAGTGGAGGGCGAGTTGCCGATTCATCATCCCTACATTTGTAATCTTCCGATATGTCTCTTGGGAATTGTTGAGCGAACAGGTCAAACTGAAGGGCTTTGTACATCTATGCGTTCAGCCACATGTTGATGAACCACCAGGGACCTCCGAGGTTGCCGATGGATTCGCCTAACAGTAACTTCTTGGCTACTTGGTGTAGAAGGCGATATACCGATCCAAGAAGATATCTACCTAGGGGAAGTCTTGTTCCATCGGCAAGGAGTTCAGCTGCCGGGAGATGCATGGTGGTAGGTCCGACTGCCCTGCCGTAGAAGATAAATTTTTCTAGCCACATATTCAGGAAGGTGGCATGCTCCCTCTGGTTTACCGATCCAGTCTTCTGATACTCCAGGATATAGCCGGTCCAGCCACCGATATTCCTAGTGTTCACTTTGTACTCGGCTTTCCTATTGAACAGAGTGAAGGTATCGGCAGAAGAGACGTCCAAGCCAGTCAACATATGGACATCGGCAAGGGTAGGGGTGGCTGGTCCGTGTCGGAATAGGAAGGCGTTCATGGTGTCAGACCAGAAGTAAGAGGCCACCATCAGCATGTTCTCGTTCTTCTCCATATCGGCAATGGAGAGCCTGATACACTGATCCAAGTTGCGCTCTGACTAGTACACTTGCTGTGTTCTAGCGACCCTAAGGTACCAGTTCTTCCACCCTTTGGTGGGCTTAGGCCATGACCGGAAAGCATCCTTCCATAATCCTAAACCGAAGCATTCAGATCTAAAAGGGATCCGGTTGGTTTCCGCGTTGATTATGTAGCTAGGATCTGGATTCCCCATGGGGCCTAAGCAGGTGAAACTGGACTGATCGAGAGGGATTAAAACTTTGTTGTACAGTTCCTAGGTTTAGAAAAGAGAAGAAAAAGAAGGATCAAAAGAAGAAAAAGGGGAAAAATTACGGGATTCATACAGACAAAGGAACTAGCAAAAGATTGGATGAGGAGGAAAGTGGATTTACCATATGGATGTCGACTTGAATCGCCATTGGAGCTGAGGGAGTTCTTGCGGTTCGTACTGGTCTTGAGGAAGGCACTGTTGGTTGAACTCGAGAGGGTGTTCTTCGGAGGCGCCGCAGGAGGTTGAAGATGAAGGCAAGTGAAGAGTGAAAGTGGGCCTAGGGTAAAAAGGCAGATTGGATCTTGGTAACTTTTATAGCTTACTCAGGGGTATTTTGGAGTTTCGGTTCACACTGTGCAGGAATGTGGAGAGGCCTGCGGTGGATATGCGCAGTAATCAAGGAGATATTGTCAGATTTGCAACTGTTTGTGCTATAATCGAGGGATTTTATTAATAAATTGCGGTTCTGCGCGCGGAGATCAAGGAAGTTGTGCAGTTATCTCGAAGGTAACGGCTACAGTAGAGGGAATTTCGGCGCGTAAAGTATTATACACTCCGAAACTGGGGGGCATGTGTTCACACCGTTTTTCGGCACGTGTCAAATGAGCTAAGACTTGTGTTGATCAGCAGTCGTTTTCCATCGGCATCGGGAAGTCATGAGTCAGTATTGTCGATGGGAGTGTGCTGTGGGAAGATTAAGTGTGTTGCCGATGGAAGCTGGAAGTTTCGGATGTTGTCGATAGGAGTTGAATGACTCACCAGAGGCCAAACTGCAAAGTTGCTGGTGCCGATTGCCGATGAGGAGATATTGCCGATGCCGATTGCTGATGGGGATTGATTGGTGAAGACAAGTTACCAGTACAAGGTTGCCGATCGGGAAGTATTGCCGATGCCGATGGGCATGGGGTGCCGATGAGTACAGGGTGACTTAGCGCTTGATGTCAGCAGAGGACTACCGGTGGCCAAAGAAGGAAGTCACGGATTGAAGGGATCTGCCGATGGGAAGTTTTCATCGAAGGAAAGACATAAGGAAACTGGTGATTTTATACTAGTATTATTATAGCAGTTTGAGTCCAACTCTTGCATGAGTCGTTTGTTTTCCTTTAAAATAGGTGTGTTTGTTTAGGAAAATAATATTATTATTTTAGATCCGACTCCTGCGCGAGTCAGTTTCCTTAAAGTTAGGAGTTTGTTTTAGGAAAGGTACGAGTCGTGTCTCTGTACAACTCTCCATGCGGGAGTATAAATATGTGCCCAAGGGCTGCGTGTAAAAGATGAATCATATCAAACAAATCAATTTACTCTTATCCTACTTTTATCGCAATTTATCCTTATTGCATTAGTCTTAGATTATCAACGAGTTCTTCAAGCTTCGATGGGCTGCATCATCTTGATCTCCGCCAAACCCTTGTAAGTTCCGCGTGGGAGTACCTCTGAGCTTTGACATCCGGGCGTATCGCTATTGTCTCGTTCAGCTCTGCTCTAGTTATCCTGATCAAGTCTCAATCTTGGCATCCGGGCGCATCGCCGTTGTCTTGATTGAATCTTGTTCTAGTTATCGTCCTTGTCGATTAACTGGTCAAATCGACTGGCACGCCTCCAGATATCGAATTTCGGGTATAAGCCCGAGGTGTTCGCAGATCCTGACGCTTTTTGTGTCAACAAGCCCATGGACCTCCCTTGCCACTGACGTGTACTCACTAAGGAGGTTGTGGATGGTCACATTTATGTATGCCTCAAGCGAGTCTTCCAGGTTGTAGTCAACATTGGATGTCTCCTTGCCCTTGTGGGCCAAAGAAAATGCCTAGAACTAGGAGCAAGATTGACCACCATGTGACGACGACTGTGAGAAAACCAACAAGATGAATAGAAATCACATAGAATTGACCGTTACAATAAATGCATGTCCTTCACGTACCCATGTGTTGACGCTAAAAACATCATACTTTTACATACTCAAAACACCGTCAACAACCTCAGTTTTAAAGGAAGAATAACACTTCATGAACATATTTATCCATAATTAGTTCCACATGTAATTGTAAAGCCTTTTCTTGTAGGAGATGATATTTCAGGAGAAACAGGGTGCTGGAAGCTCCTTTTGTAGGTCAACCGACCTGTGATTGGAGCCAAACTCTAGTTCCTCTGCACCATGAGACTCCTGACATGTCCAAGAGCTCCCATAAAGAAGTCTGGCTCCAAAGACCCCAAACACAGGTTGGCCGACCTGGGTTTGGAGCCTTCTGGCCAGCCAAGCCACCCTGATCCACCCCTAGATGAGTATAACCATTGGATGCAACTTGTGCTTTCATTCAACGAACCAGATCAAGTGCACAAGGATCCATGGACCCATAACAAGAGAATCAACGTGACAAATACCTCAGAAGAGTCAACCAAGCTCCATGACAGATGGGGCCACATTCTAGAAGGTGGTGGTGGGCCCAAGACCCCTAGGGGGTCAACAGACCTCCCTAAGAGGCCTTGAGTCTCCTAGCTCATCCCTGAGCTGTGGGGCCTCCTTCTAGAAGAAGTGGCATGGACCACATGTCATAGGGGGGTCGGTCGACCCCCCTAAGTGCCCTCCAAAGGCCCAGGTGACTCCTTATCACATTTCCCATGTGATGGAGATCAAAGCCATCCAATCTGAGGTGGTTTGAAGGTGGTGGACCCAAGGGCTCAAGGTGGAGCTCTCCTGGATCGATGACGTGGTGGTAGAGTAGCCCTTACTCCACCTCTCACTATAAATAGAGGCTCGCAACCCCCTATTCACACATGGTGGACAAGCCTACAAGCCCAGTCACTTAGAATTATCTTAGTAGTTAGTCTAGTGTGTGAGTTAGAGTAGAGTTGAGCTATGCTCGGGATTTCCCGAATTGTCTCCTGGAGAGTCTGGTATAGCTCTTGTACCTTTTCTTTTTCTGTAAGCCTTTACTTATTCAATATATTACTTTTCCTCTACTTTAGTATTTACTTTGAGCATTACTATACTTGCTATAGTATTGTTACGTGCTTTTGCTTATTACTAGCCTTTATATCAATAGTCTGTGATCTTTCGTGGCGATTTTTGTATGCGATCAGCCGATCATTGCCTGTCATAGGGTGCTTTGGTTGTAGATCACAATTAAAGTAGTGAGTTGTGTGTAAACATGGTGCTTATCCATCATCTTACCCTTGGTTACCGCTTGTCGCAAGGATTGTTTGTGGTAGCTAGCAAGAGAGTGACATCATGTCTAGTCTTTGTATTCCACCACGTGTTCTTAGGCAATTTCCTAAAAGGTAAGGCCCCCATAAAAAGAGAGCGCGGTCCGATAGGAGTTTTATCTCCTACTGATCTATCCTCTCACCTATACTTGTTTTGAGGAGGCAAACTGTTGTATTTAGACTAATTAATTTGCTAAGTACATTGAAGTAGAAGTGAATAACATAGGAGTCCTTATCTCTCTCGTTGTCCTCCCACCTAGATATACTTACTAGTTATCCTTAGTTATCTTTGACATTGACTTGTCCATTCATCACCTTCCTATCACATTATACGTTACCCCCTAAACTAGTTGGTACTTAGTTGAGGTGCTCTCTAGGATCTCTCTCTAATTATCATTTCTAGCTACTGCTTTCCCTTGGGAAAATATAAATTACGATACCTTGGAATACTCCTAGGTGAAGTGCTACAACGGTATAATCTATGCGCTTGCGGATTTATCCAATAATCATAAGAAATACCAACACCATGCTTGTGCATATCCATCGATGGTTTGGCTTCCTTGATGGTGTGGTACACCTGACCTCATTAAACGCCACTCCTGGAAAGCGCTGTGCATCTCCGCCCACTTGGGGGCGCACCACCTATCCACCATCTATGCCTAGCACTAGGGATGCTGGGCGCACCACCATGGAATCACCTACATGTCATCAAGAATATGACATATAAGAAGATCAAATTCAACCTACTTAATCTTAAAAGAAATAAGTATTACTTTTCTATATTTACCTCTAGGTACTGATGCCAGGTTAGCATCATGCTTCTTGCTTCAGATTTGGTGACCTTCCTTCCAAGGATAATCCTGTGATTAGTGACAATGTCCTGGATGCGCGCCTTGTAGTGCATGTCCTTCATGAGTTTTTTATAGATTTTGTGAGCCACCAAATCCACCCTGTCCTCTCGTCCCTCCTCGCATATGAAGAAATCTTGCATATATAGACATGATGTATCCATTCAGTATTTCAATAATGTCCAATGAATGCGATGTATTGAGCAATGTGGTGTGAGGAAGACTTACCCATAGCTCGGCATTCACCCACTCCGCCTTGTTGGTGAATGCCTTGCGATTCCGATCTTGAGAATCAGTGGTGATGACATAGTGGTCAAACATGTATGCCAACAAGGTCACTCCGACATACACAACTAGGCCAGAGAAGTGTTCCTTGCACAATAGACCCAGGATGCCATTGACTTGGCATGTGTGGTGACCTACAACCACAATCATCCAACTCCTACCAAAGTGATTAAGAAAATTGTTAATTTGAATTATGATTTTCAACATATCATATGAAGAAGTACTCATAACATACAAAATTACTTACTTATCCACACTAGGTTGAATCAGTAGACATCTCTGAAGAGGGATGAGTCACTGAGGGAGGCTCTCGGGACCTCGCGAGTATAGACCCAAAAAAGCAGAGGAAGTGGAACCCTCTACTGCTGCCTCCACCTCATCATCATCCCACGTCTCTACCTCATCGTCACCCACTGTGGCTCCTCTTCCTCCTCCTACGACCGCTCCTCCTTGTGCGGCTCCTCCTCCTGCATCGCGGTAGGCGTCAAGCCCCTCACACAGCTCCTCCGCTTCCTCATCTCAATGTAAAGCAAGGTGACCATCCTAAACCCTCCTCCCACCATCTTCAATCACCTACAACTAAAAATAGTAAACCAATAAGCACAGATAAACAAGACATACTTAGAAGGAGATGCAAAATAAACAAAAAATAATTACAAAATAACATAGTTTTACATGTATTAGAAATAATCTTCATGATCATGATTAGCTAGATCATAAGTCTCATCATCACTATCAACCATGTCGAAATAATCAACACTATCTGAATGAGCAATGTTGTCATCATTGTCATTACCTAAATGTAACCCCTTAAGTAATTCTAAGTCCTTTAGATTTTGCACATCATCTCTAGCGTCCTCGTCAACAACCCTTTCATTGTCTACTTCCATTCCGATCGTTTTGGTTAAGGCTATCTCAAACTTCCCTTCAAGCCCCTCTTCTTGAAAGAACTCTATGTCATATGTGTTTGGGTTGAAGTTGTAATCATCATCATTTGGGACAAGTACTTTACTATGTGGCGATACTTTCTACACAATATACCAACCCTTAAGACGATCATCAGTTTGGCACGGGTATGACATATAATAAACATGTGTGGCCTATTGAGCCACAATATAGACATTGTCTTTTGAATAGACAAAATCCCATCTAATTTTGACTCTTCAGATGGTCATCGGTTTGGCACGGGTATGACATATAATAAACATGTGTGGCCTATTGATCCACAATATAGACATTGTCTTTTGAATAGACAGAATCCCATCTTGTAAGGACCTGAATAGCCTAGAGGGGGGGGGGTGTGAATAGGCCTGTTTAAAACAAACTTCACACTTTCTGTCAGTTAAGCCCGGCACTGTCGTGGGTGCCCGGCACTGTTGCTATCTGGGGCGGCAGTGCTAGTCACCTGGATAGAACCTTGCATAATTCAAAATATATAAAGAGAATGGAAATTGCGCTTGAATCAAGACCTTCCTAGAGGTGTAAGGAACCTCTAACACCACTTGAAAGTGGTAGCAACACACCCACCGAGTAGATCGGTTCCAAACCCTAGAAATCACCTTGCAAACAATATATATCGAAGTGGAGAGACAATCACAAGGAGACACAAGATTTGACCTGTGGTTCCGCTCGCCACCAAGGCTTGCCTACGTCCACGTTGTTGAGGTGCGCCACACAAGGCTCAAGCTCGCCACAAAGGCTTGCTCTTTCCTCAGTCTCAAGTCAAGAGACTGAATTCTTGAGATGAGGGGAAATGTATTAGCAATATGGGGTGTTACAAACCTCCCTAGGCTGCCACACAAAGGAGGCAAGCTCAAGGGCGACGCCTAGCCGGCTAGGAGCAAAGCTCCAAGAGTAACAAACTCAAACCGCCGGCCGCCACGCAAACCAAATGCTGGTAGGAGTTGAAGATCTGATGGAGAAGCTTCTTCTCAAGCTTGGAGGCTCAATCTCTCAAAGATTTGAGTGGAAATCAAAGGGGAGAGAGCTTGGGCACCAAGAGAGAAAAGGGGAGAGCAAGAAGAGAGCTTCTCTGCTGTTTTCACGAAATGAATCTGAGTGAATGGTCAATGTTACTGTTGGGGGAAGTGAGGGGATAAGGTTATACCCCTTCACTAGCAACGGGCAGAAAACAAGTCGCGGCAGTGCCGACCATAGGCGTGGCAGTGCCGGACTGCCCGGCATTGCCGGCCTGGCAAAGACAACAAGGTGTGAAACTTAGAATAGCTGGCTGTTTTTCCTACTATGTATGTGGAGGTGTATGATGTATGGATAGATATAGCATTTGGTTCACTTGTTGGCATGCGTGTTGAATCCCTCTTAATAGTACGACATACCTAACTCAATTTTGAAATATAAAATGAATTGAAGTCCTTTGAGTTTGCTGCCATGCACTTCTGTAATTGGAGGGGTCCAACAACCTGTTCATCAACCTCCTTATGTTTAACCTGCTTGTCATACTCAAAGAGTCTCATTAGTCTTCTAAATATGTTGTCATGTCACCAAAACCCACTTAGGGCTTGATTGCACTTACAATCTCCCCCTTTTTGGTGATTGATAACAACACACTTAGAACTTACAAAAGTGAATAATAATCTGAGACAATGCAAGTCATGGGTGTATGAGCTCCCCCTAAATGTGTGAATAGGAATTTGAATTTCCAATTTGGCATGACAAGCCAAAATTCACACATTGGAGTGAAATAGGGCTCCCCTACATCCATGGCTGTTGTGGGGTGCTAAAACAAAGTGTCACAAGAATATAAGTGATGATACAAACCTATCTCACACTGATCAGAGTGCTTGCTGTCAGAGTAGCCCAGCACTGCCGGCCCTAAGCCCAGCACTGTCGGCCTGACTGCAGATAGCAAGTCTGCGGAAGCACAAGCACGGCCACATAGCACAATATAAATGGAAACTAAATGCAAACTAAGACAAGCATGATATATAAGAGAGAGTACATGTCCACAAATAACACAAATCAAGTACTTAAGTGGCAATATTACAATAAAGTAGTTTTTCATGTTGCTCTCTCATCTCACACACTAACAACTAAGATAACTAGCAGCTCCTCCTCCATGACCATCGAAGATTTGTTGTACCCCCTTCTCTTAGTAATTCTCCCCCTTTGGCAACAAGTCACCAAAAAGAAGATAAGAACATAGCAAAAAGAATACAAACTAGTCGCTATCCTCATCCATATGGTCATCTTCACCAGCATCATCATCTGGAGAGCCTGTGAAGTGAACACCAGGACCACTAGCACGACCTTTGCGTCTCGGTGGCTGCTCCTCCTGAGTCTCCTCATCCTCATCATCATCTGAGTCCTCCTCATCATCTGAGGCATATGTGGACTCCTCACTGAGCTCAGGTGGAGGAGTGGGTGGAGAAAGCTGTCTAAGGCCCTGCTCCTGTCTGAGCTGTCTGATCTCCAATCTAGTCTGATAAGCATGATCATTTGCATAGCAAATGCCAGAGAAGATCTTCTTCAGAAGCCTGCTAAGGTTCCCTTTCCTCTTGCCTCTGCTAGCTATTGTTGTGGAGGACTCAGGGCGATCTGAAGCTACTTCCCTGGTCCTGGGAGGAGTCATCACCTCTTGAACTGTAGAGTGAATAGCCTTCTCTCCTCTATAAGGCTCATGGACAGTTTCCTTGTTGTAGATCCGGCCAGTCACTCTTTCTATGATAAACATCAGGTAGGGGGAATATGGAATCCCCTTTCTGGCATCATCAGCTGCAATGAAAATCTCATCCCAAAGAAAATGTGCCACTGAAAAGGGTGGTGCTCCACCTCTCATCCTCCTTAGCACATTCTTGGATGTGGCATAGAGGTTGGAAGCAGATCCCACCTTAGGATAGAGTGTGGTCCTGAATAGGTTGTTCAAGATATAGTACTTACTCCTTAACCCATTCACAAGACCATCTGCCTTCTCAGGCTCGATGTAGAGATGAGAAATTTCTTCATTGGTCAAACCTCTCTCATCATGGACATTGGAGCACTCTCTGTCATCTTCTCCAAAGCCAAGAAGACGGGCAAAAGTCACATAGTCAAGCTTGTAGTGCATGCCCTCTGTCATCCAGTGCATCACAAGAGCCTCTCTATCAAGATAGTAAGTAGCAAAGGACTGATGGATGATCTCAGTGTTCCAATCATATTGAAAGCCCATCCAGTCATACATGCCAAGACTCTTGCACTAATAAATCACTCTATCAAAGACATGATCCTTCTTGTTCTCTAGATGCTCCCAATCAACATATTTCATTTTGATGATCTTGGGCTTCTTTGCATGGAAGAGAACAGTGGAATAAAAGTCAGAATGAAATACATTCCAAAATCTGTAGTCCACTCCCATGTCCTTTGGCACATCATAAGGATAGATGGCCCTTTGCTCTTGGACAGACCGATACTGATTCTGATAGTTTATTCTTTCCCTTGCACGGCTGTCCTGAGGCTCTCTAACAAACACATCCTCAGCATGAGGAGCTAGATAAGATCCATCAAATAATCCCAGATCTTGAGGTGTCCTTGGGCAAGCACCCTCCATGATGGTTCTTCTGGCCATCTGTAGCTCACTCTCCTGCCTTATCCTCTACCTAGGATTCAATCCATCATCAATTCCACCTCTGCCTCCTTGGTGAGCATGGGCCTTTGTCCTTGGCCCTTTTTCTCTTGCATCACTCGGTCCTCCGGCATCCATCTATGTATTAAAAGGAGTGAGGGTTAAGTTGCTGCACTTAGAATAGTAACTGGAACTCTAGAGGAGCAAATGCATTGGTGTTGTTGCCCAGTGCCCGGCACTCCCGGCCTCTGGCCCAACACTGCCGGCCTGGTGTAGACAACACCCATACATGCTCTTCCAATCCACCATGGAATCTAGGTTTTGGTCAAATCTAGCTACTGGAGGCACATCACTATGCATAATGCAATTACTAACAACCTAAATCCCATCTCAAATTCCGTACATTGCATAGATCGATCCAAGTTAGGGTTTCATGTCATTACCTTTGAAGGAGAGGAGTGAGGATGAAGAAGGTCAGGCTTGAATGGAGTTTGACGCAGGGAGGAAGATCCTCCACACCTCCTCCAATGGCAGCACCTCCGAAGGGTGGCACCGTCGGGAAGAAGAGAGGGACCTCCGGGCTCCCTAGGTCTCCTGAGGTTGAGAGAGAAGAGAAGAGGTGTTCTATTGGGGGAGAAAATGTTTGGGATGGAGTCCCCTCGGGCTAGGGTGAGGAGATAAAGAAGAGCCCGAGGGTTTGGATCCGGACCCAACTGCTCGGTGCAGTTAAGTCGTGGCACTGCCGGACACCCCGGCACTGTCGTGCCAAGGGCCAACACTGCTGGCCTGCCAGGGCAGTGAGGATATATGGCACTCTTATACTTTATATTTATGCACATGTAGACATATGCTCCTTGCCCTATGATGGCCACGGCGGAGCTTAGGTCGTCAATGACGCCCGCGGTGTGCTCGGTCTGGCTCACCTGTGTGGTTAGCGCGGCAACTGAGTGGTGCAAACGATGGAGCGGAGCAAGGTGGAGCAAGGCATAAAAGAATTCATGCTAACAACACATCATCATCCATTCATACTTGGTACCATACAAAAAAACATCCATACAAGCCAAAAGTGCCAGACATCTGGACTTTAAGTCATGGTGGTTACACAACATCATGTCTCTCATGGAACAACAAAAGGTCAAGCTACTAGCGCAAAAGAAAGACTAAAGACTAGCGTAAGCAAGCTATCCTAGTCGTCACGGTCGGTGTCCATCCCTGATAGACGGCCACCCTCGTCGTCGCTATCGTCAACAAGTTCAAGCTCCTCGGGATCCTCCTCCTCCTCGTCCTCGGTGACTGGGTCGTCGTCGACATAGATCACTACGGGATCTATCTCTGGTGCAACTGGTGGTGGGATCGGGTTGATCACATTGTTGAGCTTGTGAACCTCCTGCTGTAACTCTTGGATCTGGTCATGGGCCTGCTAAAGTAGCCCATTCAACTCTGCGTCACGACGGTGGTAAGCGATGTTCCCCACCACCTGCTAGTGGCGAAGCATATGCTCACGAGCCTCAGCTGCCTTCTCTCGAAGTATAGTTGCATCCCTCTCGTCTTGCGCCTCCTTAGCTGCCCTCCTGAGACGCTGATTGTCTCTACCAATTCCCTGTAGGAACATCTCACTGGTCCTCAGGCGTGCCACACTGAACAGGTAGGAGTCCTCTCTGGCAAAAAGAGTCTTGAGCACTTCATGCATAGCACTCATAGCCTGTCCTGAACTGCCAGCTCTCTCATCCCTATTCCTGATCAAGGGATCACCCCTCTCCTGGTACCAAAGAGTGGTGTCAGGGCTATCCTCTAGAAAGGTACCTGCTGCACCCTGGTCCAAAGCTGCACTGTGCTCCTGGCTGATCTGACTCAGAAAAGTCAGAGCTGCATACTGAGCTCCTTCCCAAGGACTGCTGGCTATGGCTTCAGCGTACCACCTCCTCCACAAAGGTGCCTCGGTGCGCTTAGGAATAGTCACAGTCACGGTGTACAACTGCGCATTCCCAAGCGGCTCCTGAGTCCAGTAGTACTGAGGCTTCTCAGTGTACCCCACCTGACTCAGCACCCTCCAAAGCAAAGTAGGAGTGCCAAACACCGACAGGAAACCGTTGCTGCGCTGGGGAGGTCCTGGGGCTGCCATCTGTAACAAATTTTAACCTTTTTATGAGAACATGTATTTTACAGATTTGAGCATTTAACATGTAAAGAGATACAGATTTAGTAAGGGAGGGAATTAAATGCAATATGATGACACATGATGCATGCACGTATCTTACGTCCTTACAAACCTTATGAGAGCAAACCTTTCACTGAGAACGTTCTAGACGGTGGCATACATACGTTCTCTCATAAATACATATTTAAACGGTCGATACGATTCGCTGTTTGTGTACCTGCAGAAGATTCATTTCAGCCCAACCCAATAGTACGAATAATGCATTGCTGAAATGTAAATCTAATACTCACTTAGGTGTACACCCCGTATACACGTAAGTAGTATATAAACACAGTTCTTCGTCCTAAGGATGGCATCGTCTCAACAGACGGCAACACCCACACATGGATGCCATCTCATAACCTTGTGTGGAATAGGATTATTGTCCAGACATCATATAAGGATTCCCCTAGATCGGCAGTGTATCTGATGCACGCTCTCACAACTCACCTTACCTTAGGCATAGCGTCAAAGTTTGATCCATACAACACCATTCAAGTGAACGCCCCCCATACTATTCCAACCTGTATGGACAGGTAACCGAAAATATGATGCAATCCCCCCAAGTTAGTACTTTACGCCACCTGACATCCTATTGGGCAATAAGGGACATAACCTATGACACATTTATAGTTTGCAATTAATTTTGTATGCACACAAAAGTTTGTGTAGCAAAATAGTTTGATAAACAAAAATCTTTTGTTTGCAAATACACTCGTGAACGGTAGTATATTGAATCTTGCTTTGATACCAGCTGTCACGGAACCGCCCAACCTATAAGAGCACTAGTATAATGATCATCATTTCTGACGACACTGTCACACTAGAGCCCATATACGCCCGGTAGTCCTTAAAATCTCGAAAGATCTCAAACCACAATAAGTAACAACCTGAGATCGAACACTAGATTTAGTAACCGCACATCCACAGTGATAAGTTCAAAACGAAATAATATTACAAATGAGTTTAAGAAAGTGTTATTACAACACTGAGTTCAAATCAAAGTAGCGGAAGTTTAGGTTTCATAAAACCCATTGCAAACTGTTTAACACAAATATAGTGCCGAGCTTAGTACAGTCCCATCAAAAGCAATAAGGAGAGACATCAGAATTCACCATTGCCCGTGGCCTTCACTCTTCATCACATGCAGGGTAGAGGCATGCCAGACAATAGCTAGAATAGACCATACCATCTGCACCAATGGTAAAGAAACCCTGAGTACTCAATTGTACTCAGCTAGACTTACCCGACAGAGAGATAGATATATAACCATAGAAACTTCAAGGATTATGCAAGACTTTATCAGGTGGATCTCATGAGATAGCATAGTTTTGCATAAAAGAGCCTCCTAATTACTCATGTATTCTCATCATTAGAAAACAACATTTGGCAGTTGATTGAGTAAGATTAACAGATCTCATTAGCACCTATACTAGAGCAATCACTGAGTTATCAAACAATAATAACCATATTGTGCTTGGCATCAAAACCACATAACCATCTTTTGGTTACTTATTAGAGTTCAGGTTTCTACAGTGGGAGGAAGATCTTTCAAGTTTCTCACTGACGGGGAGAGACCGCGATTCGAATCGAATTCCAATCCACCTGGAGGTTTATTCCTCAATCACACCCAAGTGTGCCTGCCGACACACTTATACGGGTCACCTTCATTATTGTTCGGGTAGCCGCGGTTCTCCATGTACAGGCATGAGTAGCGACTCACGGATAGCCAGGTCGATCAAGCATTGACTGCCCATGGTGCCAGGCCAGGACGATCAGGGTACTTGCCCACGGTCTAGTATGCCGCTCGCAGTCTTCATGACCCAAGTAGGGGGGAGGTTCCGGCCCGAACATACAGAGTTAGGCTTCGCGGTCGAAACGAGTTATTCAGCCAGCTATGAAGGAGGCATGCATTCAATCTCGGCAGATGTCCAACCATGATCCAGTGCCTAGCGACACAGGCGGAGAGAACCCACTCACAAGACCTCCAAATCAAGTGGCTCACAACTCCTTGTCCGCCCGGTCTCGATCTATTACTTCCACATGGTTATTTTCCACGATAGCAAATATAGCCAACCGTGACCAACAACCTATCTTTGTGGGGGATGGCAGACCACCCACGCTACCGGTCTAAGCATGGCTAAGCAGAGGTTTCGATCCTAGGCCTACAAGGTTCTTTTTAGTGGATAAGGAGGTGTAATGCAACAAAGGGTTGCATCTCAACTCCTATTAACTTAATGCACAAACAAGTGGTTGTATTGTAAGTAAAATACTTTAAATAGAATCAGGGAGGTGAATAATGCTCCGGGGCTTGCCTTTCACGAAGGTAGAGGGAAGGTGGTTTGGGCACTCAGGAAGGTCAGAGCCCTGCTCTCCTTCTTCTGGAGCTTCTGGAGCTTGTATCTCTGGTGGGACTCCTCCTTCTATCTCCCCAAATTCCAGCAAAGTCATTCCCTATGGCGATCCTGGATGCATGTATACATGTATGATGATCCAAAATATATATGATAAGCCATATACTAGAAATGATACATGCCTAATGCATATGACTGGATGCTCATGATGAATGTTATTGTGCATCATTTATTTCGTTCACCGAGTAGGTGCAAATCTCTTCGGTTGCAGAAAGATTAACACTTACCCTTAGCTAACAACTTGTAGTAGAGTTTTTCCTCCTCGGTCAGCTCTCTAACACCTGCAACTAAACATGTTTTAACCTTAAGCCATTGGGGTAAACAACACTCAAGGCATACATTACTTATAACACTCACAACATAGCATTCAACACTTAAAATAGCAGCTGAAAGCAAACTGTGTAGCTGGAGCTATACACAACAAAAAAATACAAACTTGGACATTCTGGAAAGCTTATGAAATTGTCTACAAAAAATTCCATAAAGTTCCTAGCTAAATCCATCATTAAAAAGGTCTAACAGATACATTAAGCAAAGCTATTTAAAAGGAAACAGGAAAACACAGATTTGAAGTTAAACTTGTAAAATATACCCAGGTTAAACTAAACAGGATATGGCTGTGAAAATTTAACACCAGATAGGTTAACAAGTTATCAACAACAAAGTCTAGTATAGCTACTGCTGAAACTACACATAAGTATCTCAAACAAATCTAGCAAGAAAACATGTTTAAGCTATTTTAACAGATTTCAGAAAGCAATTAGAACAGATAAAAAGCTTTTAACCAGCATTCCAAAAATTATGATAAAATCAGACAAGCAAGGTTGCATAATTATCTACCACTTTGGTATTCATATAAACAACAAAAAACATATATAAGACAGGGTTAAAATTAGTTCTTTGCTGGTGATGAGGAAAACAAGCATACTTTAAGCATTAAATACTTAAACCATTTCAAAAGTGTGAAACAACAGATTTCATAATTTTATTAGATTGTACTAAGGAAGTAACACCTGTACAAAAATTAACAAGAATAGCAAGCACATATATCTTAGCTAGCAATTTAAACAAGGTTGCATTTAAATAAACAAGTATTTAACCAAAAGAACTACAACATGCAATTAAATTACAGGTTACTGATACTTTAACATTTTTCATGAGAAGTGCATGCTGAGACAAGCTCAACACAATAGAAACCATGATTTTAGCACATATCGAACTCCAGTTATGAATTAAACAATTTAAACTAACATTATAAAGCTTGTTGTCCATTTTTTATTAAAACAACACAGAAGAATAGTAACAACAGGATACTTAACATTTTTCATGCATAGAGAAAAACATAACAAAGCTAACAGAACTAGTTTCACATTTATAGCATTTTCCTAGAATTAGTTATGAATTTCCAAATTTAGCAAACAAAACTGAAAAAGACAAAACAGAGAAACACTTAGAGTCTGTGACACGCGGGACCCACTGGTCAGCTCCTTCACTCGCAGAGCCGACGCACCAAAGGTGCTCGACTGTCGGCCCTTCCCCGGCGGTGAGGTCTCTGGCTAAACCAACCCCACGGTCGTGTTCTCCTTCGCAACCCGCATCGAACCATGTAGCTGGTTGTACCCCATTCGCACCGAAGCATGCTCGACGGCGTTCATGGTGGCACAGCGGCGCTGCGGTTCTGGCGCTGGCCGGCACAAGGCTCTACTGACCAAACTGGCGGTGGCTACACCTACACGGAACCCTAGCGGTCCGATCTAGCCCGGATTAGGGCCAGGCAAACCCTCCGATGAGCTCGGCCACATGCACAACGGCACGGTGGCGAGTTCACGGCGGCGCGACACTGCTGTTCCGGCGATGGCGAGACATGGATGCTTCAACCAACTCTGGCTATCTAACCACGAACTAACCAGCTAATCCTAACGCGACTTAGACGAACTCGAGCGACACTTATAAGCCCAGCATAAACCTCGCCGGCGTTGCGGGTGCCGTGCGCGTGCACTCGGCGGAGTTCCCGTTCCGGCGAACCCTAACCCTAATGGCTTCAACCGACTCCTCGGCGAGCATCTACAACCTCTAGGCTACTGCGTACGAGAGCTAGAAGAGAGGGGGAGGCGCTAGACTGGGCTGGCTACGGCGGCGCCAACCTCGGCGTAGCTTAGGTCGTCAATGGCGCCCGCAGTGTGCTCGGTCTGGTCTCACCTGTGTGGTTAGCGCGGCAACTGAGTGGTGCAAACGATGGAGCGGAGCAAGGCGAAGCTGTGGCTGTGTTTTGGTGGCCAATGCGGCGGTGTGCTGCGCAGGCGAGCTCGGCGACGGCGCAGCTGCGGCAATGGCGCGGCTGTGCTCCCGCTCGATGCAGAGAGGAGAGGGAGAGAGTGAGGGCGCAGGCGTGAGTGCGGTTGCAAGGTGGAGTGTTCAGCTCTCCAATTACGCGACTGGCGCGGGCCAAACGCTGGTGTACGGCTTCCATGTGGCACGCGATGCCTGAGGCGGTCGGCCACGACCGGACGACGCGCTGCCTCTCCCGTTCAAACGCGCGATCAGACCGACTGACGGTCGATCTTGCCACACGATTAACTCCCTAATACTTGCGTCTTAGCTTCAACCAAATGCACATATCTGTAGAGCTATAGTTGAACTCCAACTTTGGTGCAGTTTGTTTGAACTGAAACGGTTTGGATTTCAAACTACAAGCATTCCGACAGGGTAACATTGAAACTGAAACACACTTAGGACTTAGACGATTTCAGAAGCTAAAACAACCCCCAAATCAGCCTTAGTTGACCAATTAGGGTATTTTAGGATCCAAATCACCTCAAGGTGATTAAACAAAGTTTGTTCAGAATTAAAAGCTCTACAACTTTTCATAAACCAACTTTTTCATACAAGGTCATTTACAAAGTCAAGTTGTTAGATCAAGCAAAAGGGTTCCTAGGGTCAATCATTAGAGCTTAAACCCTAGAAGCTTATTTGGACTTGATAATGAACATAGACATGGTTCCATTTTCATCCCTAAGTATTTTTAGATGGCCATTAGTGATCAAAATACCAAGCACTTGGTTAAACAAGCATAACTCATACAAAGCTAGGTGTAGGTTAACACATACACATGAAAACAAGGTGATCTCTTAGGGTTATCATTTCATATGATCATTGAAATGCATGAATGCAATGATGCCTATGCTCATGCTCATGAAATGATATGCAAATGCAAGCTTAACACCTAGGGTGTTACAAGTAATACTACCAATGTTCCCAACCACAATGGTTCCATGAACATGATGAGTTGAGTTAAGAAACCTAAGATATAACAAGATATCCTCAACCTGACAAACCCTCCCTCCTGTCACGTCCATGATCTACCCCACGACCCGACACAGATGGGGGCATCCGTAGATAAGCAATGTATCTAAGCACCATGCCTACATACTGCCTACCACCTGACATATGATCAAATAGACGAGCGCTATACAAACATGTGCATGAACTCAATAGCAAACTAACTATACTAGATATATTGAAGTAGACAATGAACAAAGTAAACAAGAACATATTAATGAAGAATAGTGTTGCCTATAATAACATACAACTGCAGATAAATACTATAAGAGAGAAGAGAATAAGAACTACATCAGACTCCAATCTCTTGACAATGTCGGGAGTCCATGATCGATTGTCGTATCTTGACTTCCTCTACTCTCGATCTAACTAAGCTATTCTATGAACTAGAGAGGCTCTATATGAACTAGGGTTTGTGGCTCTGAATGACTAGATCTCAAATGACTTAGACTGAATGGAACTCCAGTTAAATTGAGTTGCCCCGGGGGGTGGGTCTGCCCTCTATTTATAGCCTAGTGGGGTGCACGACATCCGTTGGATCAAACCGACTTAATGTAGGACCGAGATGACTCCATAGAGGTGGTGGAGGAACATTCCAAAAGAGCGTAGAAGGCAGCCACAGGGGTGGCCAGCTGGCGAGGTGTGGGGCCGGCCGGCCCCACCTATCGGCGGCTCAGGCCCCGTCTCTCTCCAGTGTCTTCTGGATCCTTCTTGAGTTAAATGATAAATATATCTCCACAGATTTATTCCGATATTTATTCTGATTTGATTTCCTTTATTACTCTTTTCTGGAATAGTCCCTAGAAAATAATATAATACCAAAACTCATGGAAATTGTCAGATAAAGTCCTATACTTCTTTATTTTCCATATGGTTGATCCAATTATCATGTTTATAATTATACTAAATGTTGACGCTAACGACCATCAACAAACCACCAACATAGAATAGGGTTTAAACGGACAATATTCCACAATTTTTGTGAATTGTGATTTCCTAGGGATTAAATAGGAAAACAACAGTTGGAATCAATCTACAACTATAACTGATGAGGACATCACCACGCTGGACACGTCTATGCCATCGTCTTTCCCAAGTTGCAACTCATCTCCAACTCAGCTACCACGTCACCCTTGGATTCAGCAGACATGTCGTCAATATTTCGCTCATAACTCTCTCATATGACATCGAAACGGGCGATCTTGTACTCGTTGGAAAGGAGATGACGACGCCATTGTTTGGATCTCGTCCCAGCTCCAAATGGCCCATGGATTATTCTGTGTGACCACGGCAAGGTGCTGCATCATCTATTTTGGGCCAACTTGGCCATGTATCGAGTCGGGCCTTAAGCCCAAGTTGTGGGCGCCCCCTGGTCGCCTTCAACCCTAGGATGCCTATCCTTTATATTCCACATAGCCGCTGTCGTTGGGACTCGTGTTTTGTTTTAGAGTTTAGTTTTCCATCGAGAAACTGAATTGTTCATTGTAACTGTGTCGATTAGTCCTTTTACAGTGATCCAGGCCCCCGTTCTTGATCTACTCCACTATGTCGATTAGTCCTTTGGAACTGAGTTCTTGAAACCTCTATTGATATTCACGTCATTCATATTTGCAATTTCAGATTGCGTGTTTATACCTTCTTTCTTGTGTTCTTTGATTCGCTTGTAGGAAAAGCCTTCTTGGCGAGGTCAATCAAGTTGTGCTAGGTTGATAGCCAACAGAGCAGTGGTGTAATGGTTGCAGGGTTATCGTGTCTGATTTGAAGCCGGATCACCAATGTCGAGATCTCCACAAGTCGAACTTACCGGTTACCTCTCGGAAGATCAGGCCACTCTGGGTGCTTCTACTAGCTCTTCCTCCCCCAACTCTAAAATCATTTGCCACCAATGCAAAGGTATGGGACATGTCATGAAGGAGTGCCCAGTCATCGTGCTTTCATTGCTACTGAGGATGGATATGTAAGTGCTAGTGATGTTGAAGATGATTTAGCCCTTGCTACTAACATTGCTGTAGATTCTACCGAGGGTGATCAAGACACAGAGACCATTGACTCTGTGGCTGCCGCCATGGGATACCCTAGCCTTCTTGTGCAGCGTGTGTTGAGTTCACGTGTGGGACATGACGAAGAGATTCAGATCCAGCGCCACAATTTGTTCCACATGTATCTCATTGTGCAGGGTTGTCGTGTTCTCACCATCATTGATAGCGGTAGTTGCAACAACTTGGTGAGTTTAGATTTGGTTGAGAAGCTTGGCTTGACCACACGACAACATTCGAATCCATATAAACTTCAATGGTTCAATAATAGTGGTAATACTAAGGTAACTAAATCAGCCCACCTTAGCTTTTTCACAGGCTTTAATCATGATACTGCTGATTTTGATGTTATACCTATGCAAGCTTGTTCAATTTTGTTAGGACGTCCATGACAATTTGATAATGATTCTTTACACCATGGTAGAACTAATACATACACTTTCATGCATGAGGACAAGAAAATTTCTTTGCTACCTTTGTCTCCTATGAATATTGTTAAACATGCTCAAGAGATGAAAAATAAACCTCCGCTAAACATTGATAAAACTAATGGGATTAAGTTACCAGAAGGTGCTATTCTTGCTACAACTTCTGCTACTGCTGAGTTATGTGATAATCCTGATGCACCATGTTATACTATGTTTTGTCAACCAATTATGTCTTGTGCATTGCATGCTGTCACTAACCTTTTGCAGGAGTTCGTTGATGGGATGGAGCCGAGGACGACTCTATTTCTACAAGGAGGGAATGATGAGGACATCGCCATGATGGAGTCGAGGACGACTCCAATTCAAGAAGGGGAGGATGATGAGGACATCAACACGCTGGACACGTCTACGCCATCGTCTTTCTCAAGTTGCAACTCATCTCCAACTCAGCTGCCACATCACCCTTGGATTCAGCAGACATGTCGTCAATGTTTTGGTCATAACTCCATCATACGACATCGAAACAGGGTGATCTTGTACTCGTTGGAAAGGGGACGATGACGCTGTCGTTTTGGATCTGGTCCCATATATAGATGGCCTGTGGATTATTTTGTGTAACCATGGCAAGGTGCTACGTCACCTATTTTGGGCCAACTTGGCCATGTATCGAGTCGGGCCTTAAGCCCAAGTTGTGGGTGCCCCCTGGTCGCCTTCAACCCTAGGACACCTATCCTTTATATTCCACATAGACACCACCGTTGGGACTCATGTTTTGTTTTAGAGTTTAGTTTTCCATCGAGAAACTGAATCGTTCATTGTAACTGTGTCGATTAGTCCTTTTACAGTGATCCAGGACCCCGTTCTTGATCTCCTCCACTGTGTTGATTAGTCCTTTGGAACTGAGTTCTTGAACCCTCTATTGATATTCACGTCATTCATATTTGAAATTTTAGATTGCGTGTTTATACCTTCTTGCTTGTGTTCTTCGATTCACTTGGAGGAAAAGCCTTCTTGGCGAGGTCAATCAAGTTGTGCTTGGTTGATAACCAACAAAGCAGTAGTGTAATGGTTGCAGGGTTCGAATCATGTCTGATTTGAAGCCGGATCGCCAACGTCAAGATCTCCACAAGTCGAACTTACCGGTTACCTCTCGGAAGATTGGGCCAGTCCTCATCAATAATGGATCGGGATAATGCGTAATAATGATGGAAACCAACGTGGGAAGCATCTAGAAGGGTCAAGAAGACACCATGAAGCGGCAGGAGCCGAGAGGCCACCAGGTGGGGCCGGCAAGCCCCACCCCTAGGTCGGTCGGCCTGCCCCTGGGGAGTTTGAGACCCGGCTCGTCATGACTTCTTCTAACCGACATTTGGATCTAATCTAAGCCGTGGAACAATTTGATCCAAGGGCTACAGTTCATCCCACCAGAAGGATTATGGTGCAACGCATTAGTACCACATCGACTATTCAGGAGGCTCTCCACCTTTCCTGGGCTATAAATAAAGGGGTAGAACCCCAAAGATCAATCCTATTCTATCATTGTAATTGATAGTGCCATACTTCATAGTTCAGATCTTAGGATCTGAGGTGTACCTTGAATGGAAAACCTCATTAAGGTTTTCTAGAGAGAGTAGAGCTCTAATTCGAGTTTAGGATTAGATCTAGTTAGGTATAGATAGAGTTAGGCATGCTCAGGATTCCGGATTGCCATTAGGAGTTCTGGTAATTCCATTGTATGTCATTATTCGACTTTGTGCAACTTTAATATTATTATGTTCCTAGTTTATTCTAGTTATATATTTGATATATTTATGATTAGTAATTATTTTATTCACATGTTCGCAAAGTGCTTAGCTCAATCCTTATGTGAGTTAGGTGGTAGAAATAGTGTAAGCGTGGTGCTTAGACTATATTTACCTGCGATGGTCCCCCTATATTTTGGATCATGTGGTAGATCGCGGGTGTGATATTCCTATTGAGTCCTCTGTAGTCCACTCCATGAATATAGGACTGTGTTGATGCCTACAGTTACGGGGGGAAAGCTTGCTCTATTCCTGCTTTCCCTTAGTAATCATCTTATGCATAAATGAAGTATTAATTATGCTATAGAATATAATGTATATACTAGAGTAGGCGAAATACTTAATAAATATAAATAACTAAGGAATCTAATCTATTAACTTATCTCCTGATCTAGCTCTACTTGAAGTTATGTGTCTCTCTCTATCTCTAGAAATATCCAAAGTTATCATGATTATATATCATATCACCCCTGCCAAGATATGTGAGGTTGTTAGTAGTTTTATCATAAGTATGCATATTTACAAATTGATCTAGTTATTACTCTTTTCAATGATTAATCTTGCTAAGCTCCTAATGGTAAAATTATAAATAACGATACCTGGAACTTTCCTGGGTGAAGTTCTACAATGGGTGTATTTTATTTGTGCGCTTGCGGATAACCTTTAATATATATATATATATATATATATATATATCTTTGGATGTAAGTGTCAAGAGTATAATACTGCCATGTCTCTAGTATCATGTTAGGGATGACAACTTAACTTCAGTGATGCTATAGATGTGACCCTACATTTCTGAATTGTTGTTAGGGTTCTGTCAGTCTAGTGATGACGTTAAGAAATGTCAACACAAGGCGCAAAACATCCCATACACAAGGAATTCAAGCAGTGAGTAGTGGTACCACACTTGCATTTTGATGTTTTTCTTTGTAGCTCGGTCGTATGTCCATACCCAAACACATACCAAATCATCAAACACAAGCTCCATGAACACACCCATATTTTTTCCTGGATGTTCAGGAAATATCAACATCAAGAATACGTTATGTCGTTGAAGCAGGACACTAGGGGGAGATTAAGGGGATAGCAAACATGGGCCAACAAGTGTTTGGGGAAGCCATGATTCCATAAGGATTGAGACCATCTGTTGCCAACACAACATGCACATTATGAGCCATTTTTAACTTTCTCATGATGAATGCCATCAAATTGGGTCCATGCTTCACCATCGGATGGATGTACCATCTTGTTAGGAGTGTATCGTTTGCTATTTTTGTGCCAAGTCATCTGTTTCATGGATTCCTCGATCATGTATAGTCGTTGGATCCTTGGTTTGAATGGAAGGTACCATACAATCTTCACGGGTATCTCAAGCTGCCAATTCTATCCATCACTATAGTCTACCTCTAGGAACCTAGAGGATTCACACTTAGCATAGTACTTTGAGTTCACATGATCTTTCCTAATTATGATGCACCCCTTCGGACAAGCATGTATCTGCTCATACGACATCTTAAGTGCATCAAGGAGTTTATGCAAATCATACATGCTCTTTGGCAGAATGTGACCCTCTAGAAGAAGGGTACTAATAACTGTCAACATACCACCATCAAAGGCATCTCGACTCAGGCTAAACTGGGACTTTAACACCATTACGCATCCAATGTCGTCTAGTTGAGAAACCTTTGTTTGGTTGTGAAGGGATTTCTGTGCTGCAGACAACATATCATAATACGCCTTTGCAGTTGCCTCTGTATCCTCCTCCCTACGTCCTTTAGTGAAATATGCTTCATGAAAGTCATCTAACAAGCTCCTACCCTAGCATCAACATCATAATCCTTGACGCCTGATTTCACAACCTCCTCTCACATACGTTTGACTTCACCATGGTACACCCACCGGGTATACTCTTCCATAAATACATTCTTCAAAAGATGCATCCCCATGACCTCCTTTGTTTATCGGCGTCTGTTTACACATTTTCTGTAGGGACACCAAGTTGGACACATTTCTTTATCCTTGGGAAATATTAGTTCTAAGAAATCATCAGTATTCTCGATCCATTCATCACTGGGTGGAACCTGACTTGATGGTCATTCATCATATAACACACACAAACACACACACACAAACACAAACACACACACACACACACACACACACACACACATATATATCTTAACGAGTAATATAACCATCAATTCTATCTACACAAAGTTTCTACTATTTAATAGGTGAGGATAGGTCTAATCCCAACCGAGGATGCTAGATGAGGTTACTTTACATTATATATGATGTAGAAATCATGTCACCACATACAAGCCACAGAGAAGAGGATTACTAGCATACTCATTCTTTCATGGTGGAGTCTCAGTCCAACTAAAATTCGAGTCCATATCAGATTCCAGGAGCAATCCCATGTAAAATCTATGCTGAGGATGCATACAAACTCCGTTTTGGATGAACTAGATATGCTTGGAAAGATACCTTGATAAGATATCCAGTGGATCTTGTTTCACATGGAAATCCGTCTCGAATCAACGGGAATCGTCTAAACAAGTCAACGTCTAGAATCTGCTAGGGTGTTGCGACATTGTTGTTTGGTCCATTGGGCTATGTATCGTGTTTGGGCTCATTAGGGGGCGTGTCTAGGGGGGGGGCGACCAATACTCTATACTATGCCATCGTCATTCTCATGAGGTTTGGGTTTTTGTTACATTTTCGTTTTCGACGTGAAACAAACATCGTTTGCTGTATCTATATCGCTAAGATCGTTTGTTGTTAAACTAGGGCCCCTGTTCTTGATCTTGTTCGCCTGTGGTGGTTGTCCTTTCAAATGAGGACTTGAACTCCATCTTTAGATTCATAAGCCTCGTATATATTTGCAATTTTAGATTGCATTTACCTATTCTTGCTTGTGTTCTCGATTCGCTTGCAGGAAAGCCTTCTTGGCGAGGTTAATCACATTGTGCGTGGTTGATAACCAAAGGAGCAGTGGTGTAATGGTTGTGGGGTTCCAAATCAATCTTGGTTCGAAGCATAGATTGTGGACGTCGAGTCTCCACCAATCAATGTTATCATACCTATCGGAAGATCGGGCTATGTCTACATCAAGTGATATGAGAGACCTTGTTGCCCGTTAGGTATATCTCTGTTTTCTTCCTTAGATTGAAGCTGCTTTGCATTACCTAGAGTCCACCAAAACCAAAAAATATATATACCACCACATATCTCCTGTCTTATAGCCTTTTGTGCTGTGCAATTTTGTTCATGTTTCGCTTTGTTGAGTTTATGTCTTAGGTCAAGTTCTGGTTGTTGGAATAGATTGTTTCTAAGTCTTATTGTGTCTATTTTTTGTTTCCACCATTACCTATGTATAAACCAGCAAGATTTGTGTGTGTTTTATTTTGTTTTTCATCAACCCTAGTTCATTCCATAAAGTCTATTCAAGTTGTGCTCACGTTTGCATTAATTCATAGTTGATGCAACACCTTTTGTGCACCTTTTTTCTGTTTTATCCTCTATTTCAGAGTTCGTTCATAAAACGGGCATAACTTTGGTATACAAACTCGGATTCTAGAAAAATTTAACAAAATTGTCAAGAAAAAAATTTGGATCCGTCTGTCCATAGCTTCGCCGGGTTCGGCAAAATTAAAATTCCAAAAAATAGCTGGGAAGATTGTCTTTTTGAGCCCGGAAACATTTTGTCATCTTTGAGTGCATCTTCTGAAAATTACATTAGGCCACGTCTTTCACCTTTTAAGCTCTTATTTTCTGTGGTTACTTCTTGTGTGCTCCTAAGTGAAGAATAATATAAAAAAATAGAAAGAAAAAGTGAACTTTTCCCAAAAAACAACAACAACCCAAAAAATAGAAAAAAAGAGAAGGGCAAAAGAGGAACAATTTACAGTGGAGCACATAGAGAGCACCATTTGAGCTATGTTTGCATGTGTTGATTTATGTATTGTTTCTCATATTTCAGTGGGCTATCTTAGTTGTTTCACCATATTTCTAGATACTGCGGTTCTTGGAGCGTCTATAGGCCAGCAACTAAGACAAGCACTTGAGATAATTATTCAAGTTTTTTAATCAGCTGTGATTATTGCTAATCGTTGCTACTATATTGTGCCTGTCCAAGCTCCACTTTATTCTAACCAAGTACAGGTTCCCCTCACAACTGTTACACTCAAGCAACAATGCTATCACAGGTACTCACCAATTGCACCATCTACTGCATTGGTAAGAACACTTGTAAGATCATAATAAGAAGCTTGAGCATTGAGTGCCTTATTTCCTTGTCCACATCCTAGTAGTTAATAGGGATAATACTTTTGTGTTGTCTTATTTTTATACTAACCTTGTTAGGGTTAGGCAAAGGCACTAGATAAGATGAAGCTCTGTCCAATTTTAATGATTGTATACCCAAAAGCGAGCCACACATTCAATGCACCACACTTGAAGCGAGGCTTAATGAGATTCTACAACAAATCACCACTTTGGCAAGGCGCATTGAAGATGTGGAACAATGATGTCCTGAACCATGCCAAGACGAAGATGATATCTTTTTTACATGAGCCTTCATGTGCTCATCATTTTTTTTAATACTTTGAACCTTCATGTGTCCATATTTTTCTTTCGTTCTTAGAGACCTCCACGTGTCCCTTTTTCACATATTTTTTTGCATAGCAGATGTCTCTTAATCCACATATTGGAAGAGAGATCACTATTTTGTAGAACATCGAGTATTTATTCTAAGACATTTTGTCTACTCCAAGTGTACAAGTAGAATATTTTAGTGGATGGAGGCATGTTTTAGCGTATTCCTAGTGTATGAATAGCTTATATATGTGGCATGTATGTGATCTTGATCTTGGGGCATGATAACTTTTTCAGCAAGAGTCAACGAGTTTTGACAAAACTCATTGCAAACATAATTAGCATATGTCAAAGGTTTTTGAGCTCTAATAACTAGATATGGATTTCGTAGGAATTTTAATATCATTGAGGAGCATGCTATTTTATTGATTTTGTAAAATAAATCTCAAGTAGTTTGCATGAAAGAGCAAGGTTGATTTTTATAACGCCACATCACATATTCCAATTACTTAGATAACACATGGTACCTATGATATGTTGTTTACAAGTTCTAGTAATATTGGCTAGGAATAAAAAATATGAAAATGTAATCAAAAGATAACATGGAGACTGAGCTTGAATTGTTTTCCATTTTTATTCAATTTTAAACTTCAAAGTTTGGGAGAGTTGGGAGTAGAGTTGCACAAACCAACGTTGTAGATGAAGCAACTAAGGGGAATCAGAGGTAGTTTGGATCAACCAATGGTTCAACCAACCCTCTCTGAAGCTATCTTTCCTGTCCTTATACACGATGTATTGTTTGTTGTTGTGCAACATGTTGTAGATCTCAAATGTGCATTCAATGTACTTGATAGATCTCCCCCAAACTTATTCTTGTACCTATTTTTATTTGACAAAGAAAACAAAGAAAGAAACAAACAAGGGATCTACAGGTCTGAACACCGGAAAGCCTAAATTTTATTCATTATTATTAATACCATTATGTTATATTATATATGCATATTAATTTATTCACCCAACAATTTTATCTTTTAGTTTAACTCAAGCAAGGCTAAAGTAAAGTTTGCAGAAAAAACTAGCCTTGATTCATCTCCATCATAAATTACTTCTATTGTTTAAGATAGTAACTCAAAGTTCAGTAACCAAGATTAAACACCATATCTAATATAGATTAAAGGAGGCCATATTTAACCTAAGCACCATGCTTTATTAAAAAAATACCTATGGATATACTGTTAGCGAGTTCGTCCAAACCAGAGCATAAATCATAAATAAGAGATGCATAAAGTTTATTTTTTTGGAGACAAAATGAGTGGAAGAGTTTGGTGAACATTTTATTTACCTTTACATACCTGAGTGTATTTACCAGCAGCACATGTGAATGAAGCCTTGAAGTTGCTGCAGCGGTTTCATGATCATGTATGGTCCAACTCATGCAAACACCAAGGCAAGACCACATGCACAAATAGTGTTTATGGCCCATGGGCCTTGGTGATAGAAAAAGGTCTAGGAGAGAAGAGCCCATCTTATGGCTCCTTTTCTTTCTCTTTTTTATATCATATAATAATATAATTTTTCTTTTTATTTTTTTTCACATATATAGATCTTTTCCCTTTTTAGCAAGGTGGATCTGACATCATAATTTTTTTAACTAGGACGATATTTAGTGTATGGAACTTGAGACTCTCACCATCCTCCCCACTTTTGAACTTTTGTGTCAAAGTCAAGTTTGTAGAGTTGGGGTTTCCTCTTTGAGTGTGTTCCATCACCAAAGATCATCAGAGTGTATGATTGATGTTGCTCCCATGTGCTCTAGCATCGTATGTACCCTTGTTTATCTTAATCCCAACCTGGAATGGTTAGCGACCAAGAATACTTGAAAGTTCATACTAACTTGACAAATATTCTTACTTTTATTGACAAGGATAGTCATTATATATAGATATCTCCTGGCAATGTTTAGTTATGGTCATAAGCTTGATCTTGGGAACTCATCCTACCGCTATCAATAGTGGTGTAGTTCCCGGCTTCACCACTAAGCATTTAACATCATTGCCCAAGCACCACAATGGATCCACAAGGAGTGATGGGTGGTTGTATTCCTTGTAGGAGCGCAAGTGCTATGCAAGACATCTATGGCATAGAAGTTTTCATTATTGAAAAATACATCATGAAAGATCAACATTGAATCTTGACCACTATCAAGAGCAACATACGGATGGCTAGAGGGATTTATCTTAAGTTCGAGTGAGGGGGTGATGGGCGTTCAGTTTCACAAGAAAGCTTAGGTGAAAGGAATGAGGATATTAATTTCACCTCCTCGAATGGGTCATTATTGGGATGGTGCCGAGCTATAAAATATTTGAACTTTAAAAGATAAAAGCAGAAGGTTTGTAAAAAATGACTGTAAATACTCGTAGTTCCCGAGCCTGATGTAAGGAGCGGGATGGTCCTTGTATTAGGGTCATGGTTTTGCCGAGCAGCTTCCTGTAGTGGTCGCAGTCCCCAAGCCACAGTCCCCGAGCCTGCTTGCTCAAGTGTCGAGCGTGGGCTAGCAGGTCGCTTGATATCCAGTCCCTGAGCCAGCTTGGGGCTGTGATCATCGCAGTCCCCGGGCCTGGTCGGAGGTAGATCGGCGATCAGGTGTCGTGAGCCATAGTAGCGGTTGTCGCAGCCCTCAAGTGTTCTTGCCGATGTTGCTTGCTCTGGTCTGGCGACCTGTTACTCTAGTGAAGGCACTATAGCTGCAAAAGGTTACATTGAAAATGTGGGTCCAGTCCCCGGGACTATGGAGTTAGTGAGATTATAACATAACTGACCGCAAACTAGGCCCGTTATTCGGAGTAAATGGCATAGTAAATGGGTAAGTGGGCCGTATTAACCATGCGGTTAATGGCCCATGAGGGGGGCAAAACGTCAGCGTCGCGGAGGACGGTTTGCATGTCGTTCTCGCATTAGATCGTCGCGGTTTCCCAAAAACCCTAGGACTGAAGCGCCGCACCGCTAGGTATAAAAGGGGTGTTTGACGGCGGTGTTATGTTTCACGCTTTTCCGCGCTGCTAAATCTTCCATCCGCCCCAATCTCCTATTGCCTTCCACTTGCGCGCTTCTTGCCTTCTTGCTCCGCCGCCAATTTCAGATCCAGCTCACCCAAGTGTAGCGATGGCGCTGAGGAGGAGGATCAGCACTCGGTCATCATCAAAGAAGATGGTAGAGAAGGCGGTGAAGAAGGCAGAGATAGTGAGGCTTGATTGGACCAAAAACTGGTCCCGGTGCATGCTGAAAGAGGAGGAGATTCAGGTCCTCGTCTCCGCCAGTGTCCTTCAATACAAGGCGATCGTCGAGTGGAGGGCGGTGATGGATGAGGAGTTCCCTACGCCCAACACTGGGGAGCTTGTCGCCTTCGAGCCCTTTTTCTAGTGCGGATTCGGGGTTCCCATTCATCCTTTCCTCTGTGGACTTCTAGAATACTACCAGATCTCACTGTGCAACCTGCATCCTAATTCGGTGGTGCAGGTTGTGGTTTTTATTCCCTTCTGCAAGACGTATTTGGGTATCAACCCCCACTTCAAGCTTTTTTGGTACTTCTTCCGTCTCAAGTACAATGGTAGTGCTTCTTCGCGGGTTGTTGGCTCAGTGTACCTCCAGCTTAGTGTGGGGATGGCCAATGTGTATATCACAGTGCCCCTGCGGTCCAAGGTGGCAGAGTACAAGAGCCGTTGGTCCTATGTCCACCAGGATTAACCATATGCTCGCTGCGACCCGACGTTCTATAGCGAATCACAACAGAGCTGGTCGGCGGCTCCTTCGTCGGCTGGGATGGACCAGGTGGCGGAGCTTCTAGGCCTGAAGGACCGGGCGTCGGTGGATGGGGTTGACATTGGCTGGAACTTCATCATGAGTTGCTGCTAGCCGTGCAAGAACAAAGACTGCCCCGTGTTCTAGTACACTGGTCGCTTGGACTCTAGAGTACACTAGTCGTGGCGTGTTCTTCTCCTAGGTCCCGTTGGCTGAGTGGCCCACGGGCATCGACCAGATGCCAAGGCGAGCGGCAGTGGGGGACTTTAGCGAGGACAGCGGGGCGTCCATTGGCTCCTCTAGGGAGGAACGAGTCCTAGAGTCTCGGTTTGGGAAGCACCGAGCGTGCGGCGTTCCTTAGGGGAAGCGTGCATCTCCCGTTTCCCCCAAGCGGGCGAAACCGTCGGTGGAACTGGCGTGAAACTTCTTTGAATAAGTTTTCTGAACTCAGCTCTTATGGCGTGACTTTTGTAGCTCGGCAACGGTTGAAAATCCTGCTGTTCTGTGGGATGTGGTGCCTGATGCGCCAGGTGCTCATGAGCCTGCGGACTCTAGAGTATCGGTGTCCGAAAGGTCCGCGGGGCATTCAGGGGAGACCGTTTTCGCAAGCGCTCCGGCTGTGGGTCTTGCGAGCGCCAGTACAGCAACCACGGATGCTGGAGAATCCGGGGCTCCGGCGGTCGGAGGTAGGGATGCCCCTGCCACCGAGCCGGTGGGTATAGGTCCGAGCAAGGCGCCAGTGTCCCCACCCCTTGGACTGCAATCGAGGAAGAGGAAGAGGACGACGACATCGACGATGGTGGAGCCAGAGGCGGTGGAGGAGATCCCTCGCACTAAAGAGGGCGCGAGGCCTGCGCCGTGCACACCTTCCATTAGGGCGATGATGAGTTCGTCATTGTTGAGGAGAATGAGGCCGATGAGGAGGCGATGGCCTTCCTTAGAGACGAAAATAACATGATGGAGCGCATCAAGGTGCGTGTGATTTGTCTCTCTCCTTTGTGTCTAGTTGGCGTGGAGTCTAAAGGGGGTGTTGTGTGGTCAAAGACTCTTGTCACGGCCGGGAAGGAGCGGAATGCCATGACCAACCAACTTGCATTCCTAGCGGCGGAGAACGAGCGCCTTCGCGGGGAGGTCGGTCGTGTTGAGGGTTAGTTCGCCGAGCTAGTGGCAAGTTTGGACAATGCGCATCGGCGGTCGCAAGTGCTGGAGGCCGTTATCCGCGAGCGGGAGCGTGAGAACTCCGAGCTCCTAACGCAGGCAGAGAGGGTCGATCAAGTTATCGCTCGTGAGTTCTTCTTGTGACTTTTCCTTCTGTTTTGTGGCCTGGAGATGTCTAGTCGGTGTTTTACTACATCTTGATGTAGAGCTGCTCAGAGCGGAGGAGGAGGCTGCTGCGGCCAAGCTGGAGGTGTACAAGATGCAAGCAATGCATGAAGGTAAATTTCATCGCAGTTGGCCAGTCACGTGCATGGGGGCCATCTCATGTGACATTGTTGTGCTCACAGCTTACCGGGAGCACATTCATCTTCAATTTGCAGACCTACAAGCGAAGGTGGATACATACTATGACCATTTCTAGTTGCTTGTGAAGGAGGTCGATCCGGTGGTACGCGGTATCAATGGGGAGGTGCTCATCCCAGAGCGGTCAGATTGGGTGACCATGGATGGGGGGTTCTATCGAAGGAGCGTGGGCTCTAGAGTAGGTTCCAATCCTTCACGACCTCCGCGGCGCAGAGCATTACTGCTCATGGTCTTGCTATGATGCGGTCACATTACCCGCGGCTGGACATTGGTAGGGCGGCAACAGGCTTTACCGCCGGCATGTCGGAGGAGGAGATTGGGCACCTGGAGGAAGAGGCGGAGCCCATGGCGGAAGCCGTCGTAGGAGATGTAGATCTGTTTGCTGCGGGACAACCATAGTTTTTATATAGGATACAAGTTGTCGGACTTGTAAGTGAAATGCTGTAAAGCTTTATTAATCGAGGCAGGGAGCTTTTGTTTCTTTTGTATATCCTTGCGTGCCAGCTTAGATGTGAGCTATAGTGGTGAATCGTTCGGCCTTGGGTTCCCCATGATCCACATGATAGGGCTTAGAGCCGCTACACACGTAGGAGTCATGGGGATTAACAAGGGGCGTGCTGCTGATAACCCGCGACAAAGAGGGAAAGCGCTCATGCACGCGTAGGGAGATACTAGGGACAGGACTTTTTCTGAGAGGCTGAATTGTGGCATGACTAGGGCTTATGGAGACTGTGCCTGCAGATGCTGGGCGAATAGCCATGCTGCTTGTAGAGTCTTTGACCGTTCCATGGTCGTAAATACAGTTACTCGACATGTAACCTTATAGACCTCGACCTGAGTACTATCCCTTAGTTAGGAGGCATTACTCGGGATGCCTGCCAATTTAGTCGTAGCATGGAGGGTAGCTACTCCTATGTGCTTATGAGTGATCGATAGGCAAGGTTTGGCGGCTTTCCAGTTATAGTTAGCCTGTTTGGCGAGGTCGTCGAACGCTGAGAGCGTTTTGGAGAGGTCGTCGAACGCTGAGAGCATTTTGAAGGGGTCATCGAATGCTGAGAGCATTTTGGAAAGGTCGCCGAATGCTGAGAGCATTTTGTAGAGGTCGTCGAACACTGAGAGCGTTTTGGAGAGGTCATCGAATGCTGAGAGCGTTTTATAGAGGTCATCGAACGCTGAGAGCGTTTTGGAGAGGTCGTCGAACGTTGCGAGCGTTTTGGAGAGGTCGTCGAATACTGAGAGCATTTTGTAGAGGTCGTCAAACGCTGAGAGTGTTTTGGAAGGTCGTCGAATGCTGACAGCGTGTTGGAGAGGTCATCGAATGCTAAGAGAGTTTTGGAGTGGTCAGAAAGAAAGGTAGTATGGCGGAAAAACTGTGAACCTTTATTTATTGGGGGGTACATAGTACAAGCTACTGAGGTACTTAGAACTTCTAAAACGCCCTGTGCCTCTGGGGGCCGGAGATCTCTATGTCTAGCTGGGGGCGAGGCCATCGTTGGATGCTTATTCTGTCCTGCTGCTGTCAGGCATCATGACCGTCGGGTGTTGTCATTCTTGCTTCCTTGGGTTTCTTTATGGTGGGCTTGTCGCCAGGTTCGCAGATGTACATGTCCATGGCGAGGAGCTTCCTAGCAGCACTGAGCGTCTGCTGCTCGCATTCATATGCCATCTACAAATTGGTGCGGAGGCTGAGGACGCCTTGTAGCATCGGGATCTTGAGCACCGTGTACATGTAGTGCGGGACCGCCATGAGTTTAGTGAGCGTCGGGCAGCCGAGTATGGCGTGTTAGGAAGGCTTGAAGTCGGCGATGATGAAACTGATGTTCTCCACCTAGAAGTGTTCTTGGTTGTTGAATTGCATTGGGAGGTTGATCTACCCCACCGGCGTGGAGGCCTTGTCTGGGATGATCCTTCAAAAGGGAAAGTTCGTTGGGGAGAGATCCTTCTTCGAGTAGTCGAGCTGGTAGAAAGCATCTGCGAAGATGATGTTGAGAGTGCTGCCTCCGTCTCCCAGTACCTTCTGGAAGCACCATGTGGCAATGATAGGGTTGACGACGAGGGGGAAACGGCTGTGGGTACCTATAATCCATCCACTGGTTGTCCCTGGAGAAGGTTATGTGCTGCTCCGACCAGTCGAGATAGCGGGCATTGGCCGGGTCATCTCCGACGGCGTCGACTGAGAAGACGTCCTTGCGGACTTGACGGCGCCACCTCTCGCCTTCGACGACCACGCTGCCCCAAAGATGGAGAAGGTTCTTGAAGCTGGTCGGAATTCTGGTGCTTGGGGCTCCTGGTCCTTATCCTTGTCGGTGTCATCATGCTTTTGCTTCTTGTCGCTCCTTCCTCGTATTACCGACTCGAGGACCTCGCACTCGCACATGGAATTCTTGGAGTTCTTGTGGATGGGGCATTGACCGTTGGGGATCTTCTCATAGCTGCTATCGTAGGAGTGTCTTGATCGGGGGATCATGTTGGCGTCATAGCGGTTGTTATGCCTAGGGTCGGACCCCTGCCGAGATCCCTCTAGATGGCAAGGCCGCCGGTCACGATGGCCGTGCTCACGGTCATCGTGCTGCCTTTCGTCGTAGTGGTCGGGACTGCGGTCGCTGCCCCAGGACGTCCTGGGGAGCGGGAGCGATGTCGCCTATCATCACGGCTTCGGACGGCGTCGGCATAGGAATTTGCGATGGTCATCAATTCCTTGATGTTGGTTGCCTTCTTGCGGACCAGCTTGTCGCAGAGCTCATCGTTGAGAAGACCGTTGAAGAAGATGGAGGTGGCCTTCGTATTCGCAATATCTGGGATGGTCAGCCGCTTGTTGGAGAAACGACGGATGTACTCCCGGAGGCTTTCACCATGGCCCCGGTGAACGTTCTCGAGGTCGTAGCGTGTCCTCGGCTGGTCGCACGTAGCCTTGTAGGTCTTGATGAAGACCACCTTCAGCTGCTCCCAGGTGTCGATGGTGTCCTCAGGAAGCTTGTGGAGCTAGCTGTTGGTTGACACCTACAACATTACTGGTAAGTAGTTGGCCATCACGTCGCGCCCTGCTCCTGTAGCTTGGACAACAATCTCGTACGTGGTTGCCACTATTCTGGGTTAGCCTTGCCGTCATACTTCTCCACCGAAGTGATCCTGAAATTTTGAGGCCACCTGATGGCACGGAGGCGAGCAGAGAAGGGGTAAGGTCCCACAGCGGTTCCCAGTGCCAGCGCGGGTGCTCGATCACGGTGAGGTTGCTTGTGCTCTTCATCATCGTACCCCAGGGATACTGGTCAGTTTGATCACTGGGGGCTTCGTCGCTGATTCCTACTATGCGACTGGTCGGAGAACTCAGGCAGAGCGTCCCTTTTGTTGACCTGGACAGCAGCCGCTTTTACGTGGGCGGCGATCTTCTCGAGCTCAGGAAAAAGGGGGAGTTTGCTCAACTCGTTAGCGGCTACTGCCAGGTTGGCGCTTGGAGTCTGTTACACTGAGATGTTGCCCATCTTGTTGAATTCCTGCTTGAGGTTGCGACGGGGGACGTGGTGATGGTCTCTCTGCTCGTGTTCGCATCGCTCTCGTTCTAGGCGCTCCTGGTTGCGATGTTCCTGCTCGCGCCGGCACGCACGATCGGCGTTATGCTCCTCTCATATGGCGCGTTTGTTGTCTATTTCATTGTCACGCGGGATGATGTCGGCGGAGACCTGGAAGATCATGCCTTCAAAGCTGGGTGGAAACTCTGGGAAATCGCTTGACGATCCGGAGGAGGTGACTGTCTCGGTCCTTGTTATCGGAGAAGCTGGCATGGAGTCGGATGAGGCCATGCCGTCGAGAGACATGGCTTGCACGGAGTCGCTGGGGATTCCTGAGATGATCACTGTGTTGATGACAGGTGCCGGTAGGGCTTTATCGGAGATCTGTTGGAGCATCTGGCGCTGGAAGGCGGCTGCTTGGTTGTGGAGCCCGTAAGGCATCGTCGGTGAGGAACAACGTCTGCATCTGCCACAATGGCCATCCTTGCAGGTGCTCGGTGGCAGCGCGGACGGCTGCCATGGTGACCAGAGAGGCGGTGTCACGCTACCTGCACAAGGTTGATGTAGTCATCGATGTTGGCATTGGCGGGTCGAGAGCGTCGACCAGATCGTCGGGATTGACAGCCTTGCGCGAGCGGCATGTTGGCATGGCAGAGCGGCGCAGCAGTGGTGGTGCGTTCATCGTCGATCCTAGTGCAAGCGGCGCGCCGCCGATGGTCCAGGACATGGATTCGATCGGGAACGTGGTCCCGATTGCCAGGAGGATCATGGAGTCAGGAAACATGATCGTTTGACAAGCCATGGAGTCATGGCACACACCCCCTACATAGCGCGTCAACTGTCGATGAAATATGTGTCGCAGTCTACCTAGGGTTACCCCAAGGTAGTATATTATAGGCAGAGGTGTGGCGATGGCGGTCAAGCGTAACATAGAGAGTGTAGACACGACGATTTATACAGGTTCAGGCCAACAAATCACCATAATACCCTACGTCCTGTGTTCTGGTGGCTAGATTGATCTGAGAGATAGTTTACAAGATGTGTTGACGGATGATTCGAGGGGGTCCCTGCTCGCCTTTATTAGTCAGGAAGCAGGGTTACAATTTACATATCCTAACAAATTACTATCGGTCCCCTAAGGAAAGGGATCCGAGTCTATATTCTAGCATCCGCCTTGGAGAGCAAGGATCCAGAGTCCTTGGCGAGTACAACAAGCCTGGTCGCGTGCCGTAAGGCCTTACGAAGTGGGCAGTCTTTGGTCGAGAGGCCCATATAGGTCTCTGGGGGTTTACGGAAGTAATATCCCCAACAGGCCTATAGCCATGGCGATGGCCACATGGCTATGGCATAGCCTAGCCAGCGTGCGTGCGACGGTGGCACGAGTGCCTTCTTGGACCATAGTCATATGATGGAGGAGCCAATGGACATGCCCTGCTGCGGCAACCGCCGCTGATTGCAATCATGGCATCGGCCACTCCAACTCTAGGGGGAGGAAGCTAATAACCAACCCGTGTGCCCTCATGCGTGACCCGGATGGGGGAGCAGGCCGTGGGACCTAGGTGTGCCCTCACTAGCTACCGGGGCAGGCCCTACCACCACCATCCTAGGAGCAGGCCGTGGATGCGGATCCCATGCATGACCCCGTGCAGGTCCAGCCTACGCGTGTGCCCTCTTGCACTACTACACAAAGCGTAATCAATGCCGGTTCAAAATCCTTCATCACTGCCAGATTTTGAACCAGCACAACCACTTCGGCAGTCATGAGGTGATGACATCACTGCCGGTTATGCCAAACCGGTAGTGATGATCCACATTGTTGACACCGTTTTTTGGCACGTGTCAGTATAATCTAAGGAATGTGCCGATCGGCAAGAAACTGGTTGGCGGCCGTTCTCCATCGGCATCGGGAGGACATCGATCAGTATTGCCGATGAGAGTATGCTGTGAGAAGACTAAGTCTGTTGCCGATGGGAGCTGGAGGTTTCGGATGTTTCTGATACCGATTGCTGATAAGGTTAATTGGTGAAGTCAAGTAGCCTGGTCTGTAAAGTTGCTGTTACCAGTTGCCAATGAGGAGATGTTGCCAATTGCCGATAAGTTGGTGAAGATAGTTATCGGTACAAGGTTGCCGATCGGGAAGTATTACCGATGCCGATGGGCATGAGGTGCCGATAAGGTGACTTAGCGCTGGATATCAGTAGGAGGCTGCCGGTGATCAAAGAAGGAAGTCGTGGATTGAAGGGATCTGCCGATGGAAAGTTTCCATCGAAAGGGAGACATAAGGAAACTGGTGATTTTATACCAGTATTATTATAGCAGTTTGAGTCCGACTCTTGCATGAGTCGTTTGTTTTCCTTTAAAATAGGCGTGTTTGTTTAGGAAAATAATATTGTTATTTTAGATCCGACTCCTGCGCGAGTCAGTTTCCTTAAAATTAGGAGTTTGTTAGGATACGAGTCGTGTCTTTGTACAACTCTCCATGCGGGAGTATAAATATGTGTAAGAGGGCTACGTGTATGACAATCAATCCAATAAAAAACAAACCAATTTTATCTTATTCTACTTTTTATCGCAATTTACCCTTTCTTGCATTAGTTATAGCCTTCAACGAGATCTTTTAAGCTTCGACGGGTTGCATCACCTTGATCTCCGTCAAATCCTTGCGAGTTCCACGTGGGAGTACCTCTGAGCTTTGGCATTCCGGGCGCATCGCTGTTTGCCTCGTTCAGCTCTGCTCTAGTTATCTTGATCAAGCCTCAATCCTAGTATCCGGGCGCATCGTCGTTGTCTGGATTGAATCTTGTTCTAGTTATCCTTGATCAATCTGAGCCTTGACGTCCGGGCGCATCGCTGTCGTCTCGTTTAGTTTTGTTCTAGCTATCATCCTTGTCGATTGATTGGTCAAATCGACTGGCACGCCTCCGGAATACCGAGCTTTGGGTAATAGCCCGAGGTGTTCGCAAATCCTGACGCTTTTTGTGTCAACACCTCTTTTGGCACGCCCAGTGGGACACGATTATACAAATCATACATCTATCATGGATGATCATACCGGCATTAATCCGAAGAAGCAGGCTATGGAGCACGCTATGGAGGAGTACAAGCGGTTATATCTTAAATCCTTCAGCCTAAACAGAATCGGCGAAGCAGTCCAGAAGCAAGATCCGCCGTCGCCACGGCAGATCACTTTCGACGTCGATCCTGGTAAATTACATGAGATGGTTAATTCTGCATTCAATAATGTATTAATTAGCCAATCCAATGTGCTGTCCGATGCTGTATACGATGCCATTAAGCAAGCTTGCAAGGGAGGACAGGCACCATATTATGTTGGTCCAGAGCATCGTCAACTCGGATCGGCATCTGTTGCGGTTCCATCGGCGGTGCCAAAGGGGTCCACACCGATTATGAGCCGATCTGCCGATGAGATCATGCCACCAAGATTGAACCCGGCAAGTATTACTCAGGTAAATACAAATCTGATGACATCAACAATGTCTGGGCCTGTGACTCAGAATCAGCCAACTTCTACCAACTGGTGGGGATACAGTATGTTTCCAAATCCATCTGCTGATTCTAGATTGGTCCAAGATAACCATGCGACGTGGCTACAGCGGCCGCACAGTTGATGGAACCATCGGCTATACAGGTGTCGGCCGACCCCCCTATGACATGTGGGACCACTCCAGACCTTCTAGAAGCATGGCCCACATGTCATGGAGTGGTTAGAACTTTGGTGGCATCGGCAACACCTGTATAGCCGATGGTTCCAGTGATGCATTATGCTACATCCTCTCCAACGATGCAGTTGCCGACAGGGAATTTTCAGATGATGACACCTAGAGTGCCTTATGTCCAACCATCGGCAAATTCCTTGCCGATACGTCAAGGCCCAGCAGCTGCAAGTCAACCTATGGTGGCAATGGCTCTTCAAACTGGAGTATCTACTAACCAAGGTAGTTATTCTGTCAATTACCTGGCGCCTCAAGAACGACAAGCATCAGCTGGTTGTCAGCCATCGGCAAATTCTTGGCCGATGCAACAAGGCATGCCGATTGTTAATCAGCCTGTATCGGCAATGGCTGCTCAACCTATGGTACCCACAAATCAAGGCTATCATCCAAGGGTACAAGGGCTACAAGAGTTAGCTGGTTATCAGCCATCGGTAAGTCATATGCCGATGCCACCTAATGTAAGTTGGATCGGACAATTACCGATTCAACAGCAAGTTGTGCAGCCTGGGCACCAAGTGGCAAGAGCTCCGCGGTGTCATCCGACGAGTCTTCAGAATGAAATATCGGTACATCAGCCGATAAGTACTACACCGCAATACTCGTAAGTGAATGCGCACAATGGGACATTGGTACAAAAACCGATGAATATAATGTCACAACACAAGCCAGTGAGTGTGCAAAATTGCCCATCGGCAACTCAGCCGATGCATAGTACTCAGATGACTGATACTGCGCATGAGCCAATTACTTCAAGCACTTTGACGTCAAGACCTGAAGAAGTACATCAACCTACTCAACTGGTGGATGTTCAAAGTTGCCCATCGGCCAATCAGCCGATGCATAATATTCAACAGACTGGTGCTACAAATGTGCCAATTGCCCCGGCATGTTTACCGCAAAGATACGAAGAGGTGCATCGATCTGCTCAACCAGTCAAGGTTCAGCCAGTGCATGTGTAGGATCAAGATGCATACTTAGCCGATAAGATTGCCGAAGTGGCGAAAGAGAAATTCGGTATCAAGTCTAAGGTTGATGCATATTCTTATCGGGCTCCATACCCTCCAGCTTATGATTTAAGCCCCTTCCCAAATCGGTACAAAGTGCCAGATTTCGCCAAGTTTTCTAGTCAAGATGATATGTCCACAATGGAGCACATTAACCGATTCATTATCCAATGTGGGGAAGCAGCCAACAGGGATGAACTGAGGGTAATATTATTGTCGTTATCATTATCCGGATCGGCGTTTACGTGGTTTGTTTCACTATCTCCAAATTTTGTGATCACTTGGGCCGATCTAGAGGGGCAATTTCATAAATACTTCTTCACTGGCGCAAATGAAAAGAAGCTTACCGATTTGGTTAATCTGAAGCAGCGCAATGATGAATCGGTAGAAAGCTTTGTGCAAAGACTGCGAGATGTGAAGAACAAGTGCTATAGTTTGGTACTTGATGATCGGCAATTGGCGGATTTGGCTATCCAGGGATTACTGCCGCACATCAGGGACAAATATGCGTCTCAAGAATTTGAAAGCTTGAGCCATATTGTGCAAAGGCTTGCCGATCAAGACACCGAAGCTTTTGAGCCTAGAGAGGATTCGGACGAAGAACCAAGTATCGGTTTAGTTGAATCGGTAGAGAATAAAAAGCCGATATCTTGTCCGTTCAATTGGAAAGAAGCTGAGAGATGCATTTTTGATGTCACCAAGGCCGATAGAATGTTTGACCTATTGCTCCAAGAAGGGAAGATTAAATTGGCACCTAACCAGGTAATTCCATCGGCCAAAGAGCTCAAGAAAATCAGGTATTGCAAGTGGCACAATGCGACTTCGCACGATACCAATGACTGCAAAGTCTTTAGGCAGCAGTTACGGTCAGGAATTGAATCTGGGTGGATTAAGTTTGGAAATTCTAAAGCCCAGAAGCCGATGAAGATCAATCAGCACCCGTTTCCCAATAATATGGTGGAAACTAGTGGAAAAATTAAGGTGCTGACATCGGAAGCTGCCAGGAAGAATGCATCGGTAGATCCTGATCATCATGTGGCTGAACGTGATGTAGAAAAATCTGTCGATGACAGAGAAGGTAAAAGAGTTGCCGATGAAAGCAGTCATGCTCCGAGGTCTCCTGGTAATATAATCACGCATAGGCGACCAAGGCAAGAGTATCGGCGGTCACGAGAGGAGTAATATCGGTTGCAAGAGGATGAAAGGCGCCAAGAGTGGCATCGGCATCAAGATCATTGGAAGTGCCCCTTCTTTAGTCACTGCTGGGAAGAAGGCATCAAGCTACCCACTGCCAATGATTGCCCTGAATGCAATGGGTACTATTCTGCCGATCGATCAGAGAAAAAGCCACGTTTTAACGATCGGACATTAGACTGTTGCACGCCGATCAAAGAGAAGAAATCAGCGCAAGCGCATAATCGGCTGGGGGGCAAGCTCAGTGCGCACGACAGGCTTGGCAAGCGTATTCGTCAGGAAGAACTTGAGAAGATGGACGATGTCAGGGTATCCGAAGAAACAATTTTCTCCAAGGATGCAGACACGAGAGGTGGTGCAGATACAAGCAGTGAAAAGCAATACCAGCCTGTCTGGAAGACTAGGCTCCCTCGATGGTGCCCCAAGGGTCTGACAAAAACTCAGAAGAGGAGGATTCAGCGCGAACACCGAGAAGATTTGTATCACGATGATAATTCTTCAAGAGGGAAATCTTCAGGCAAGCGATGAAGGCCAACGCGTGAAGGTGGGGATCCATCGGTAGATGTCAATATGTTGCCGATGACATGACCAGAGTCGATGACTTTGGGCGTTTTGGCTTAGGGGCAGTATTTGATAAACCCTGGCATATCAATTGTTGCACTTGGGGGCATTGGTAAGCTGAACGTGAAGGGTTTGTGCATTGACAGTAGTTACCGATGAGTTTATCGGCAGATGTCTTGAAGGAAGAGATAGCAGCAGAAGGAATTTCGGCGCATAAGGCATCTTATACTCCGAAACTAGGGGGCATGTGTTGACACCGTTTTTTGGCACGTGTCAGTATAATCTAAGGAATGTGCCGATCGACAAGAAACTGGTTGGCGGCCGTTCTCCATCGGCATCGGGAGGACATGGATCAGTATTGCCGATGAGAGGATGCTGTGAGAAGACTAAGTCTGTTGCCGATGGGAGCTGGAGGTTTCGGATGTTTCCGATACCAATTGCCGATAAGTTGGTGAAGATAGTTATCGGTACAAGGTTGCCGATCGGGAAGTATTACCGATGCCGATGGGCATGAGGTGCCGATAAGGTGACTTAGCGCTGGATATCAGTAGGAGGCTGCCGGTGATCAAAGAAGGAAGTCGCGGATTGAAGGGATCTGCCGATGGAAAGTTTCCATCGAAAGGGAGACATAAGGAAACTGGTGATTTTATACCAGTATTATTATAGCAGTTTGAGTCCGACTCTTGCATGAGTCGTTTGTTTTCCTTTAAAATAGGCGTGTTTGTTTAGGAAAATAATATTGTTATTTTAGATCTGACTCCTGCGCGAGTCAGTTTCCTTAAAATTAGGAGTTTGTTAGGATACGAGTCGTGTCTTTGTACAACTCTCCATGCGGGAGTATAAATATGTGCCCGAGGGCTACGTGTATGACAATCAATCCAATCAAAAACAAACCAATTTTATCTTATTCTACTTTTTATCGCAATTTACCCTTTCTTGCATTAGTTATAGTCTTCAACGAGTTCTTTCAAGCTTCGACGGGCTGCATCACCTTGATCTCCGTCAAATCCTTGCGAGTTCCACGTGGGAGTACCTCTGAGCTTTGGCATTCCGGGCGCATCGTTGTTTGCCTCGTTCAGCTCTGCTCTAGTTATCTTGATCAAGCCTCAATCCCAGCATCCGGGCGCATCGCCGTTGTCTGGATTGAATCTTGTTCTAGTTATCCTTGATCAATCTAAGCCTTGACGTCCGGGCGCATCGCTGTCGTCTCGTTCAGTTTTGTTCTAGCTATCATCCTTGTCGATTGATTGATCAAATCGACTGGCACGCCTCCGGAATACCGAGCTTTGGGTAATAGCCCGAGGTGTTCGCAAATCCTGACGCTTTTTGTGTCAACACACATCCATATCACTGCCGGTTCGTTACGAACCGCGTCAACACACATCCACATCACTGCCGGTTCGTTACGAACCGACAGTGATGGATGTCCTGAAAAAATCTTGTTTTAAAAATAGAAAAAAAAATTAAATTCTGGGAGAGCCCCACTAATAACCCGTCCGTCCGTCTCCATCGCAAGTCGCGCATTTTTTCGCGTAAAATCACGAACGTGCTCCGGAGGGGATTCGAACCTCAGACCTCAGTCTCGCGTAGTACCTCATCTATCACTCCACCCATGACTCACTTGTGTCTAGATTCGGTTTTAGTTCACCTCATTCTATACTAAACCGAGTGTAAATTGATTGTTTGAGCCACTAAACGAATTCAAATAAAAAAGGTGTAAACTACAAAGTTTCATAACTTTTCGAGATCTACAACTTTCATGTAGCAAATTTTTTCATTTGAGGTCGTTTACAAAATTTTGAATTTCAAATTTGACACATTCGAACGTATTTTTCGATGACAAGATGATTTCAAATAAAAAAGTTGTGAACTAAAAAGTTTCATAACTTTTTGAGATCTACAACTTTCATGTAGAAAGTTTTTCCATCCGAAGTCGTTTACAAAAATAAAAAAGTCAACTGTACAGATATAACAGGTATATCACTGTCGGTTCCAGCCACGAACCGGCAGTGAAGATCCTCATCACTGCTGGTTTGTGGCTGGAACATACCCGGCAGTGATGGACCGGCATTGATGTTGAAATCTGTAGTAGTGTTGGGTGACCCCACGTGTGACCCCGTGCGGGTCCAGCCGCGACCGGCTTGGTTAGCACATTTCTAGCTGGTCTCTTGGTAGATCTTGTTAATTTTGTGAACCTTAAATGACCATGATCCTCCCTCATTTCCACAAGAATCAGTTAAACAAATTAGCAAAGCTAACATTTGGCTGAGTTTCTTATTCACACACACACACACACACACACACACACACACACACACACATATATATATATATATATATATATATATATATATATATATATATAATGCTTTCTTTAACTAGTTATATGTGAATGTAACACAAATAGTATCAAATGTGCAAAGTGATAATTCTTCCAGTTCTGTATTAGTTCATGTCTTAGTTTTCAGCAATTATCTTACGGATGGTTTATAATAGGCAAATCTTTTTGTTGCATTCCAGCTATTGTACACCTAACAGGACTCTTGGTGTATTCATTCCATTCTTTGCACGACAATAAAATGGTTTCTCTGTTTACTTCCAAAAGTGTTGACCGTAAAATGTAGGATGGAATCTCGAAAATCTATACATTAATTTTTCCAGCCAAGAAATATCTTGCAGATAAATTTACATGGTGGCCAGCTAAAAAAGATCCAAAATACACCACGTTCACACCAATCAAAACATTTCTTCTTACTATATCCCTATATAAACCCCTTGGTACTATTGCCTAACCATATAAACTCCAACTTCATTTGTTCTAGAATATATTGATAGCCAACCAAGAAACAACATATTGCCAAGTAGCTAGCTTGGAAATGGTGAAGGGTAAGTCGACCAAGGGTAGGCAAAGGATTGAGATGAAGTGCATCAAAGGTGAGGAGGCACGTCAGGTATGCTTCTCCAAGCGTCGCCCAAGTTTATTCAAGAAGGCCAGTGAGCTTTCCACCCTATGCGGTGCAGAGGTTGCTGTTGTCACCTTCTCCCCTGGTGGCAAGTGTTTCTCCTTCGGCCATCCCTCTACTTTGTCTGTTGCTGACCGCTTCCTTGCTGTGCACACTTTGGGTCTCCACACCATGGGAAGTGGTAGCCATGGTAGTCATGGAGGTACAAGCCATGAAATGAATCAGCATGTTATGGAATTGCAACAATTAATGGAGACCGAGAAGAAGAGGAAGGAGAGGGCAGTAGAGGCTATGGAGAGAGAGAGTTGGGGGGCTGTAATGCAATTGTTGAATGCCAACGTTGGTGAATTAGGGATACATGAGTTGGAGAAGTTGAGAAAGGAGCTTTGTATGGTACAAAACATGGTCATGGAGAGGTCGCGCGAGGTGCTGCAAGATGCCATGCAAACAAGAAGGCAGCCACCACAATCTCATATGCATATGGTGACAATGCCCTCGCAAGTTTTGTTTGGTGGCCAGATGGCCGGAACAACCATGTATACCACTTTTCCCAGTTTGAGCAATGGACCGGGTGAAGGGCTGTACGTCAACTCCCTGCTGCATGGTTCCCTTGGTGGCCTTGGCAATAACTTGAATGGTCAACTTGGAGGCTGATCTCCATGTGTCGTGGAAGAAAGATTATGGATCACTTCCCCCTCTTATTTTTCATAAAATAAGTTATCATTGCTAAGCCTTAGATACATATAATCTGGCTATCTAGTCCAGGATCTATCGTTTTTTATGTTTCTTTGAAAAATTGTTATGTTTACATATTTGGATACTATGATGTAAGATGTTTTCACATCCATATGTAGTTTCTTTTTGAGAAATCTTATAAAGATTCTCTTTTGAAATAATCATCTCCAAATAATTGTTGTGTGAACTAGCCACAGGTCAGTGGGGCGACCACTCATCGTATGAAAAAAGGAAAGACATGTGAAAGTATTAGGGAATTTGTGAAGTCAACCTAGTAACATTATAAGTTTGCGCTTGCTGCGCATATTACCAACAATTTAATGGGCACAAGCATGCGACCAAGCTCCTTGAGAATTTTTTGTGTACTTCATGTGTTTCAGAAAGCTTGTTGTCCCTGTCTTTGTTCTAGTTTTATCAAAGATAAACATTTTTATATTTTGTCACCATTTTCTAGAAATTTGTATTGTTTAAAATTATAAATTTTATAGTTTTAGAGCCACTAGGAGGAATATTTTGTCAATATATAATTCACATTTTATTAAAATACACATTTATAAGAATCGTCACTCAAAGATAGAAATGTTTGTTTTAGAATTAGTGTTATTCTTGACGCTGAACACTAAATGGTTTGCAACTTTTGACATAATTACGCTGCACACCTTAGGTGCTATTACGCTCAGAAGGCAAACATATTGATTTGGGAAGATCTTGCTGGAACTGGCCTAGTCAGTTTCAGGAATTAGCCTAGCAAGTTTTCATGGTTTTCACTTATGAACCAAAACTATCATGCTTACATGGTGAAGAGCGGCTAGGTTCATGACCTAGCAATGTCATGGGTTTGTAATCACAACAGTCCGATTATTCGATGTCGGTTGATGTGTGGCTCTGGTGGTTTAAGCACTCAAAACATAACGGGTTTATCCTGATTGGTCGTCTCAACCCTACGTTTAGTAGTGGTATTCTTTGTGTTAGGAATGCTCAATCGAGAGTTCTTACAATAGAAGAATCGAGAAAGAGAGGTGTATGGGACCACTATGCTAATCTAGGGTTTGATAGCATTCGACTACTCTCATTGAGTTTCGATTGATCTATGCCAGTCCTTCTAGTTTTTGTTCTACATCAGTCAGTTGTATATAGAGCGGTCCCATCTACAAGAGCTAATGTCTCCCCTTATATACCGGGGAGGCGATGTGGGTACAAAGAAAATGGTTTATCCTTGGGGTTTTGTCCCTATGCTTATGTATTCTTTCTCTTGGCACCATTGATCCTCCTTTGTCTTGGAGCTAGGGCCTAACAAAATCACAACCACCTATTGATGGCACTGTTGCAGCTTGGCACTAACTATCAGATGTTGTATATATAGTGTCACCTTCCATATGTGAGCCTTATCCTACCTTCCTTGGAAAGCTAGGTTTCTCCCCCTACATGGAGGGTTTGCTAGATGGCCTCCGAGTACCACTATTTCTTTGATTGGGGTAGTTGCTTTCCTTGATATGTCATGCCCCTAGCATGACCCTTACTGCTGGGAATGGGATGTTGGTGTAGTGCCTCTACGTCTGGCAGATTCTAGAGCTAGCTTCTAGTAGTTGCCGAAGTGATTGCTCAACATGATCCAAGGTTTGGTCGACTATGGGGGCTTTTGCTTGGCCTAGGCTTCCTTGGGTCATGCACAAGCATAAAGGACGGGTGTCCCTTAGCCCTCGGCTGATTGGGAGATTAGTGATGGGTTAAGTCAGGGGTTTACTAGACTATCTTACCCTTAATCCGAGGATTTGATATACCTCTATGTTACACTAACATCTCAATACCTAGCATGCTTACGTGATCACAAATGATTACATTTTGGACGAACTAGTAGAAGAACCATTAAAACACTTGCCAAATAGAGACCCGTCAGGGTGTGTATATGTCACTCGGCTTCCCTAGGTAAGCTGGCAACCAAAAGGCACCTGCTTTTGTCATCCAGTTAAAGGATAAACAACAAATAAGGGTTGGAAAAATAGGGCAAAGGAGAAGACATGCCAAAAAAGTGAAGTTGTATACTGATTTGTGCAACTGCCCTCATGTTAATCGGGCATCGCCCTTTATATACACAGGATAAGGTGGACTTATACCATCTAAATTGGGCAACCTATGTTTGCCTTACAGTTGTCTTAATGAGAGAAATGTACTAGTGAAATCCATTTTGCATGTTGACAAAGTTACCAAAACTGACCCAACTAGTTTTGGGAAACCCCAGATCAGCACATATCAGTTTTTGTCTACCTTCTTTGGAAAATATTTGTTGTTTGTATGAACCCTATATTTATTGTATATATGGTTTGGTTCTGAAAGCATTTAGGCCCCTCTAGAGTTTTAGTGATTAACGATAATACAATATTACTATGACTAACGTGTGTTCTGCAGAGGCAAATTGGTAAGTTAGGTCATAGTAATGGATATTTATTGGGTGATCAATGGTATTCATGCCCCAAGATGGATTTGTTTCGATTTTCAAAGTATTTTGGCGACACGGTTGAAGCATAGATAGGTCTAAGTTTTGATTGGAGTTGGAGAGACACTTAGAGTAGTTTAGCACCTTTATTTTCCTTTGGTTGTACTATTAAGGGGGTATGAGATTAACAGCTTGACCTAGGAATGGTTAGTGATGTAGGTGTGGTGCATACTTGTCAAACCTAGTCCTAGAGAGTCTACAAACAGCCCTTGAGTGATTTAGAGCAACTTTAATTCACAAAGTTTTGAAATCCAAAGTAATTGGGAGCCTCGAACAGGCTCTGCACCAGTTGCCCAGAGGGGTCCGGACCAATTAATACTTGTTTTGTTGGCCAAGGTTAACTCAGAGAGAGTCAGGGAGCTTCGAACTCTAGGACACTAGGGTCCGGGCCAATGGAGATGGTCTGGAGGTGTCCAGAGAGGTCCAAAAACGAGGGTTTGGCTCCGAACCAAGTCCAGACCAAGTGTCCGGACTAATGGTGATGGGTCCAGAGTAACACAAAGAGGTTCAGAATGGAGGTTTTGCCTCTGGACTGCGTCCGGACCAATTGGTACTGGTCCAGAGGTCCGAAGAATAGTGAGGATATTGTTGGATCAGTGAGGTCCGGACCAATGCAAATTGGTCCGGTTGACCCGCACTGGTCCGGTCTGGAGGTACGCAGAGATGAGTTGATGTGAGTAACGGCTAGTTGGATGGTTAGCGGTATTTATACTTGTTCATACCAGCTCTCTTGCCCATTTGTTGAGCTAAGGAAACTTGTGAGAGTGCAAGGGAGAGCAAGAGCCTAGTGAGGGTCTTGAGATTAGTGAATCCAACCATTACAACCTGATTAGTGGTTTAGGGAGTGACAAGTGTGCATCCATCTTCCTTATTAGCCAAGCTTTGGTCAAGTGAGGGTCTTCTACTTGTTACTCCTGGTGATCGACAGCACGACTTGGTGGCGACTGGAGGCTTGGTGTCCATCTGGAGGAGATTGTGGATGGCCCAACTCCACATGTGATCGATTGTGGGCAATTCACCAAGCCGCAGAGGTGAAGAATCAGCCCATAGTGAGCACTTAGTCCTTGCGCGGATCAAGGGGGAGCAATACCCTTGCACGGGTGCTCCAACGAGGACTAGGGGGAGTGTCGACTCCTCGATACCTCGACAAAATGTCGACGTGTCAAACTTCCTTCTCCTTTCTCCTTCTCTCTACTTGCAATTACTTTGAAGCTTACTTTCATTGCTCTTGATATGCTTATGATCATGCTTGACTAGAATTGTATTGGGTATTATTGCTTTACTCATTGTCTAATTACTTGCTTTGCTTAGCTAGATTGACACTATAGGCACTAGGGGGTAATTGGCATTGCTTAGGTTTAATTTCTGCTTTGGAAATTTAAGAGAAGCCATTCACCCCCCCCCCCTATTGGGCATCTTGATCCTTTCAGGTTCAAAAGCCTATACTGTAGCAGTAAATATGCAAATAAAAATATAAATGTCATAATTCCTTGCTTACTTTTTTTCAAGTGCAATTTGAGTTAGGCACAAAGTTGCACAATTGTACATGCACAATAAAAAAACATAGACATAGTCACACACTCATAGCTCTCACATGGGGAAATGTCGTTACAGATGACAGCCTCTTGTAACATATATTTATGCCATTTTGTGACCATGACAACCATTTAAATGTGTTTACCAATTTTTAAATTGTACCATTTAAACCCTTTTTGACTTTGTGACCGTCAAAGCATTATTAATTTAGTAACTAGGCCATATACTATATGCAGACCTCCATGTATCACCTAAAAAGAAGGGGCGGTCTAAAAGGAAGAAATAACAAAGTAAAAGTCGTTAAAATGAAAGGAATTTTTTGGAATTGCAATGGGTTTGCGGATAGTAAAAAATATAGATTTCTGTCAGATTTAACAAAGGAGAAAGATCTAGACTTCATTGCCTTATCGGAAACTGGAAGAGCATGCTTCCCACAACATACCCTTAACACCATTTGTGCTGGTAGAGATTTTATTTGGCACTGTATGGCGCCAAGAGGTAGATCTGGTGGTATGATTCTAGATGTTCATTTGTTGAATTTTGACTTTGGTGAAATTGAGGAGGGAGAGTTCTTTATCCGTTTTAAGTTAAGAAGAAAGGAGGATGATTTTAAGTTTAATTTGGTCTCGGTCTATAGCCCGACACAAGCTAATCATAAACCGAACTTCTTGTCCAAGTTGGTTCGCGTATGTTCAAAGGAATCCATACCTATTATTGTAGGTGGTGACTTTAATATTATTCACAGACCAGATGAGAAAAATAATGGAAACTATAGTGACAGGTGGCCCTTCATGTTCAATGTTGTTATTGATACTTTAAATCTTAGAGAGTTAGAGTTATCAGGGAGGAAGTTCACTTGGGCAAACAATTTGCCAAACCAAGCTTTTGAGAAACTAGACAGGGTTTTAGTTTGCACAGAATTCGAGTCAAAATTCACGCATTCCACTGTGTTTCCTCTCACTAGAGAACTTTCTGACCATACTCCGCTTCTTTTCTCTACAAATAATTCATCCACAACTAATCAGCCCCAATTCAAATTTGAAATAGGCTGGTTGTTAAGAGACAGCTTTTGTGAGATGGTTTCAGAGATATGGCAGAATACTACAACTGTAGGTTTACCTATTGAGAGGTGGCAAACAAAAATTAGAAGGTTTCGTTAGCATCTTAGAGGGTGGGCGAAACATGTGAGTGGAGTTTACAAAAAAAGAGAAAGCAAAGTTGTTAGACAAGCTGGATGAACTCGATAAAAAGGCAGAACTTACCCTGCTAAATGACGCCGAACGTGATTTAAAGCAAGTTTTAAATGTAAGACTTGCAGAATTACTTAGAGAAGAGGAACTAAAATGGTACCAATAGGCTAAGGCGAAGCACCTCTTACAAGGGGACGCCAATACTAAATATTATCATTTGCTAGCCAATGAGAGGCATAGGAAGACTCGTATTTTCCAGCTTGAGGATGGTAATGATATTATAAGTGGTGATGCTCAGTTTAAGGAGCATATTACTAGTTATTACAAAAACTTGTTCGGTTCTTCTGAAGAATCACTAATTTCATTAGATGAATCTCAGACGGAGGATATCCCTCGGGTGTCGGATTTGGAAAATGAGTCTTTGACCGATCCTTTCACTTACGAGGAAATTAGAAAGGCAATATTTCAAATGGAACATAACAAGGCTCCTGGACTGGATGGTTTCCCTCCGGAGTTTTATCAAGTTTTTTGGGGTGTAATTAAAGACGATTTGATGGCATTTTTGCGGAATTTCATCAAGGAACCTTACATCTTAATCGTCTCAACTTTGGTAACATTATTCTATTGCCAAAAAAGAATGATGCGAGAGTCATCCAACAATACAGACCCATCTGTCTATTGAATGTCTCCTTCAAAATATTCACCAAAGTGGCAACAAATAGATTAACTACCATTGCCCAAAAACTGATAAGACCAACCCAGACTGCCTTTTTTCCAGGGAGAAATATTATGGAGGGTGCTGTTATATTACATGAAACACTTCACGAACTACATAGAAAAAAGAGACGACGTAATATATAAAATTGATTTCTAAAAAGCGTATGATAAAGTAAATTGGAGTTTTCTACAACAAACGTTAAGAATGAAAAGGTTTTTCACAAAAATGGTGTGATTGGGTACACATGTTTACACAAGGTGGAAATGTAAATATTAAGGTCAATGACTAACTTGGGTCCTATTTCTAAACTAAGAAAGGCTTAAGGCAATGTGACCCAATATCTCCCATACTATTCAATATAGTGGTAGATATATTGGTTGTACTAATTGCCAGAGCAAAAGAAGCAGGTCAGATAGAAGGGGTCATTCCCCATCTGATTCAGGATGGTCTGTGCATCCTACAATACGCTGATGACACAGTGATTTTCATGAGCCATGATGTTGACAAAGCAGTTAATATGAAACTCTTATTAACCACTTTTGAGCAATTATCTGGCTTAAAAATAATTTTCCACAAAAGCGAACTCTTTTGTTTCGGAAAAGCTAAAGATCACGAAGAGTTCTATTCACAGTTGTTTGGATGTGCCATTGGAAACTATCCATTTCGATATTTCGGGTTACCAATGCATTATAGAAGTCTATTTAATAAAGACTGGCAGTGTATTGAAGAGAGAATTGAGAAAAGACTTAGTCGTTGGAAAGGTAAATTGCTGACAGCCGGTGGTCGATTGGTCCTTATAAACTCGGTGCTCTCTAGTTTACCGATATTTATGATGTCTTTTTTTTGAGCTACCTAAAGGGGTACTCGAAAAAATTGACTGCTTCCGATCTCGTTTCTACTGGCAAAATGACCAACATAAGCGAAAATACAGGTTAGTAAAGTGGGATGTTACGTGTCAGCCTAAGGACCAAGCTAGTCTTGGGATCCAAAATTTAGAGGTTCAGAATAAATGTTTGCTGAGTAAGTGGCTTTTTAAGTTACTCAATGAGGAGGGCTTGTAGCAAGAATTATTAAGACATAAGTACATTAAAAAAATAAGACATTAGGAAGTTGTGAAAAAAAACCAACAGACTCGCATTTCTGGAAGAGTCTGATGAATGTTAAGGATACCTTTTTCAAGTTAGGACACTTCAACGTCAAAGATGGGTCACAAACACGTTTTTGGGTTGACACTTGGCTAGGCAACAATCCTCTTAAAGATAGGTTTCCTGGGTTATTTAATATTGTAAGAAGAAAATGAGATACAATTGCCACACTTATGAGTTCTCCCTTACTAAACATCTCTTTTAGGAGAAATCTAGTGGGTGCAAACTTGATAAACTGGCTCCGCATTGTTGCTTCCTTACAACAGGTTAACTTACTACTGGAAGGAGATGCGTTTGTATGGGGACTAAAAACATCTGGAGTTTTCTCAGTCAAGTCTATGTATGTTGCATTAATTAACAGTGCGGTGAGGGTGTCGCTAGATATTTGGCAGACGAAGATACCAGCGAAAATAAAAAATTTCATGTGGTATTTGAAAAGAGGAGTTATTCTAACCAAAGATAATTTGTCTAGGAGAAATTGGAATGGAGATAAGCAGTGTTGCCTCTGTAATCTTCTAGAAACAATTCATCACCTCTTCTTTGATTGCTTCTATGCTAAATTTTTGTGGCGTTTTATACATATACTTTTTGGGTTATCACCTCCTTTAAATATTGATGATTTGTTTATAACTAGTCTAAGTTGGGGAACAAAAAATATAATACACTGTTATTAACAGCAGCTGTTGCTCTTCTTTGGGCAATTTAGCTAACAAGGAATGAGGTAGTTTTTGACAAATGCAAACTAAAATCTCTTATGCATGTACTATTCCGAGGAACACATTGGCTACGTCAATGGGCAATGCTGTTACGGTGTGAAGAACTTCAGGATCATTTGACCTCCATGGCGCAACAACTAGAAACGTCGGCATTAGTTTTCTTCGGTTCAAATGGTTGGCTGTCGCAGCGACATGTCGGTTTTGTTTAGTCAAAAACTCTTACCTGTTCCGTTTGCGTTGAGTGCGGTTGTAAGTTTTGTACTTTCAGCCGAACTTTGTGCCGTGTGTGGAGTCTGTATTGTGTGGTCTGATTCTATCCTTGAATAGATAGCCGGATTTTATATCCTTTATCTAAAAAAAAATGTACTGTTTATACGGGTGTAGACGATAGTTTAAATTTAGGGAAACAATGCTTAGGACAAAACTAATACGATAACTAATTGAATGTAACTAACGGAGTAATTCTTTCAAGCTACAATTGTTAGAGCGTGCATAAAGAATACCCATGTGTGATCTGATCTAAGTGTGTATAAAATTGACAAGGACGAACAAAGCATCAATATTCCCATTTATTCACTGGTGCGCAAGAAGCTTACAATCTGGATTTAAGAAAACATCATTATTTTTATTCAGTCCCAACATTCGTGGACCCAAACATGTCTTCACTTCAAGTATTTATGTAACCAGTCAAGCATGTAAGCAAGAGCTGCTTCAGCACTTTTGACTGCAAATGGGTCAGAGGTATTATATCTGCAAGCAAATCCATGGGCAACTTTTGGGAAGATCTTGACGAAGTACTCAATCTGCAAGATGAAAAGTTCAGATATGTGAGGTACTAATCTGCAACGTCACATATGCAGGTGCACCAGCATTAGGTGCAACATACTGAAATCAGCAAGAAGTCAAGAACTCACGTCCGTTCTTTCACTCAAAGCCTGCTTAAACTGACGGACTTGTTCAGGTGGTGTGATTGTGTCATTCTGAGCTCCAAGAATTTCAATTGGCCATTTGATCTCTGTGATTCAGGTAGAAACGGTTAGCACACGAACACAAGGCTAGTCATGAACAAAACACAATGTACCACCCAAATGCGGTAAACCGTGGAGGTTACATCAGCCGTAAAAAGAAACACACCTTTCATATCATCAACGGTTACATATGCTGGATGAGAAAGGACAACGACTTCTATATTGTCAGTTTTCGCCATCTCTACGGCAAACTTTCCTGCCAATTATAATCATTGAAAAGGTCGAAATAAACATGTTTCAAGTACCATCTTAAGAAGAATTTTGAAAACGAAATTCAGTTTGGTCTACGGTACGGTTGTGAGTAGTAATGGTTGATGTGGATTTCACTCACCACCCCAGCAATAACCTCCAACCCCAACGGATTTCCCTTCCTGTCTTAAATAATCGAAGAGTGGCTTGGCATCTTGAGCAGCTGTGACCTTTAAGATTGATCGAACATGCAACCAATTTGTTTGCAACTCGTCATGCAAAGTTGACTAGAAATGAAAATTCGTTATGACAGGCGAAAAAGATATGCAGCTTACCGGAGAGTGAGATTTGATCCATTCTGAAAGGTTTTTACTGTCGTTGTAAGGATCACCGTGAAAGAAATCAGGGACCAGAACGTAGTATCCTGTCGCGCCAACTCTATCGGCTATTTGTCTGCATTGTTACAGGTGCACAGTTAATAAAAGGCCCTGTTTAGTCCTCATGAAATGCAAAATACCAACTACTTTGGGTTGATGAAATAAAAAATGACAATTGTTTCATGGGTGTGTTTAGTTTCATCTAAAATGCCAAATTTTTCATGGGGGTGGGTGAGGGATACACCACTTTTGAGTTTATTTTGGCCTCTTAAATCCAAAATCCAAAATAAAGAATGGACCACTTTTTGTCAAAAATTTTGGATGGTGTTTAATTTCATTTTGTAAAATGATGAGCCAAAACCTAATTTTTTTTGAATTTTATGGAGAACTAAACATGGCCTAAATAATGTATATTTTAACCAGCAAAGGAGGTGAAGTTTTCCTGCCATTTGTATATGTACCTCGGTATAGTTGCGTTGAACCCTGAAGAATATATATCAAAAGAACAGACAATAGATTTAGTCAGACGGACGACAAAATAGACATCAATCTAACTATACTAAACTTGAATTGGCCCTAGCTAGACTAGAGCGTGCAGGTGCCTGAACCAACCGTAGACGTCGGAGGCGAGGACAACGGCGTCTTTGGAGCTGCGCGGGCCAGTGACATAGGCCGTGAATCCCCCAGGGAGGTTGTCTTCGACCTTGCCAGCTTCTACGCCGCGCTGCGAGAGGTCAGGCGGGTTGTCTAGGCACTGCGAGTGCTCATGAACGGTAGCCGTCGCAGCGACGTGTACACTGAAGAGGAAGATGAAGAGGAAGGGCAGCGCAGTACTGGAACCCATCATGGCGCTTGACATGGAGGCTCCTGCGCGCAATCCTATACCTTACTTTGTCTGTCCACTGATAACTGCAGAATTGCTGCTCCGTTGCGTTGGTTTTTATAGTAGATGGGCAACCAGCATGGTAGGCCAGGTCGCTTCTATGTCGCCGCCCGGCCGCGCACCACACACTTCTGCTACACGAAAGCGAGCTGATGAACGAAAAGACGATGAAAGCGCTGCGAGAATTTAGAATTTGAGCGAGATACTCAACATGCCATCTTTGACATAATGACATGTACATTTGTCGTACGATCACGAGCTTTCAATCCGTGACTTAGTACCCCTCCTTTCGTTACAAACGTGAAACGTGTTGATTGCCATGTTAAGTCATATATATACATACATCAATGCCGAATAGTAGGGAGATGAAGTCAGCGGTGTCCGGATGACATGTACATTTCTCGTACGATCACGAGCTTTCATCCCCTTACTTAGTACCCCTCCTTTCGTTACAAACGTGTTGATTGCATGTTAAGTCATTAGTCATATATATGCATACATAAATGCCGAATAGCAGGGAGATGAAGTCAGCGGTGTCGGCCAGATGTACGTATGCACTTGTTTTTTAATAGGCTCGCACACACCAAGAGAGAGACTTTCTGCTCGATGAGTGATATTGATGCATATCTATTGCAATCAGCGATATATGTTTGCATTCTAGTCTTGTTTTGAGGGAAGTCCTTTTTGAGAGGCGTGCAAGATAATCCCTCCGTGTCGTATTTAGAAGTTGTTTTGGACAAGGTTTGAATCAAACATTGCGAATATAAGTCATGAATAGCTTTTAAGTTGTTGAATTTGGAAAAATAAATATAATATCAATAAATTTGTCTTAAAAAAATACTTTCATCAAAATATACATATATCATATTTCAATAAATATTTTTTAAAAAATAAGTAGTTAAAGTTATGCTTGATAGGCCGTGTCGTTGTCTAAAATGACTTCTAAATCCGATACGGAGGGAGTAGTACGTAATTGTTTTTAATGTCACACATGCCCATATGCTTATGTGATGGGAGGAAAGGCTTCAATATCATGAGTGGAGCCAGGATTTTAAAAGAGCTCCTTTACAATGGTCGCGATGCTTTTGGGTGCCTACGCAAAATATTAATTTTAGTTAATTTTATTCACCTAAGGTAATATGCATGGTCAATTGGTCATTGTAAAGTCCAAAAACCCAAAAACCCCACGTCGAAGCGATGAGCTCCTCTAAATCCCACGCACCCCACGTGATGTGTGGCTGCTCTCTCCCTTGCCCTATCTGCCACCAGTCCACCACCCTGCTCTCTCTCGCCATCACACGGCGTCGTGGCTGCTACCCTGTCCTGTCCCTCGCCCGTCATGGTGATCGTCCTGTTCTCGCCCTAGCTCATCGTGGAGGCCGCCCTGCCCTCTCCCCCTGCTGCCTAACATTCACCCTGCACTCACCCCATGCCGTTGTATGCCCTCCCGACCGACGCTAGTGTCGAATGCACATCTAGCTTTGGCACCTACCTAGCCACCACCACTGTCGTCGAGAATGACGTACGGTGAGGAGTTCAAGATCCATAAGGTGCACCCCCAGCTTCGTTGATGCCGTGTACACGCACCTACCTTTCTCCAACTCCCTCAACGATGATAGCTAGGTACGCCCCTCCCGAGCCCTAGCTCCATCCCCTTCGCTTCACTTCTGTCGACGAAATATGCATCGCAGTCTACCTAGGGGGTACCCTACGATAGTAGATTGTAGGCGGATGTGTGGCTACGGCGGTCAAGCGTAACACAGAGAGCATTACACGACGGTTTATACAGGTTCAGGCTGACAAATTACCGTAATATCATACGTCCTATGTTTTGGTGGCTGGATTGATATGAGTATTAGATTACACGAGGTCTAGATGAATCTTTTTTAGGGGGTCCCTGCTCGCCTTATATAGCCGGGGAGCAGGGTTACAATTTCCATATCCTAACAGATTACGATCAGTCCCTTAAGGCAAGAGACCTGAGTCTATCCCTTAGGATCTTCCTTGGCAAGCAAGGCTTTCCGGAGTCCCTGGCGAGCACGGCAGGCCTAGTTGCGTGTCGCGAGGGCTCGCGATCCGGGCCGTCTTCTGGTTGATAGGCCCATGTAGGTCCATGGGGGTATCCGGGGATAATATCCCCAACAAATCCCCGAGCACGTTGTATTCTTCCAGCTAGCTCTCGCAGTCGTCCTTCGAGGAGGCGTTTGGTCGGTCGCCTTCATGCATCAACATCATTGCAGAGTTCCGACCAGGCTGCCTGGTCAGAGCGCTGCTTGGAGAGGCCTCTCGACCAGGTCGAACTGGTCGAGAGCATTGATTGGAGAGGCCTTCTGACCAGGTCGAGCTGGTCGAGAGCGTTGTAGCTTGGTCTGCAGACAAGTCGCCTCATCGGAGGCTGCGGCTACTTGTTGGAAGAATGTGACGTGTTGAAGAAGAAAATTTTGAAAGTCCTTCCCAGGTGAAGTGTACCTATTTAGACTCTGCAAAACATCATGAAAATAGCAGGGTTTGTCGAGAAAGAATTAAGTATATTCACCGCAAGGTGAAGTGTACCCACTTAGTCCCCGAGCTTGGTAGTAGGTGAAGTATGCACATGGTGCCAATCTATATAAGAGATATAAAATGTAGGAAGATTGAAACCAAAGTTTTGTACAAAACGACTGCGAATACCCATAGTACCCGAACCTGATGTAAGGACTGCAACGGTTCTTGTATCAGGGTCACATCGTTCTGTAGTGTTCGCAGTCCCTGAGTTCCAGTCCTCGAGAATGTTTGCCGTCGGAGGTTGGCATATGGTTGCCGAGGACATGGACATGAGATTCGTGTAGCGAGCAGTCCCCGGGCCTCGTCCAAATCTTGTAGTCGACGGAGTCCCCGTGCCTGGTCGGCTGCGGCGACCAGGTGCCTAAGTCGTCACTGTGGTCGGCGAAGTCGCCAAGTAGTGTTGCCGCTGGGGATGGTTGCTAGGGTCCGGCGACGAGTTACTGTGATGGAAGTACTGTAGCTACGAAAAGTGCTTGGAAAAAGGGAATATACTCAGTCCCCGGGACTGCGGAGTTAGCGAGATTTAGAGACTCATTTATCATAAATCAAGGAGCTTATTTTGGAAGAAATGCGAAAATAAAAAGGTAAGTGGGCCATTTTAATCACGTGGTTAGCGGTCCATGCTAATGCGAATCGT